>SKCR01044857.1:0-47647 GCA_019454045.1 Zanthoxylum bungeanum | reverse complement strand
TGCAAACTGAAATATGCTTCTTTTCATCAAGACATTTGCATCCATGGTTAATTCTTTTTCTCGTGTTGTACTTTGTAGTTATATAATCCCTGTTCCTGTAATAAATCATTTTATAACTGGCGTGGAGGAACATGGAAAATATGTTGGATTCTGCTCTCTGGTTCACAAGTACCCCAGTCATTTCAGGCTGCATTCCAAAGTTGTTACGAAGTTGAGCGTTGTCAGTGGTCTGGCATAATTCTTGCATTCGATGGTGTGCCTATAGTAAATGATGGAACAGGTAGTCACTCAATGCTTTTCAATTGTAATTTGTAAATTGTAATAACTCTAATTGAAAGTGTATTTCTTCTTTTGTACATGTTGACAATTGAGTCCTCTTTTGAAATAGATGTTACTCAAAAATTACTCAAAAAGTAGTTTTTTTTTTTCCAAGTTTAATTAGATATCTACATTTTAACTATTAAATTGAGATTAATTGTTTGATTTTTTTTTTCGCTTGTGATAAAACTTCTTTATATACTTGCACCAAATAGGTTTTCATATCGCTCATGAATAGATAATTTAAGGATATAATATTCTATATTTTCATCTCCTAAGATTTCATTAAAATTGAGCCAAGATAAGTGAATTCTTTTTCTTTTCGTAGTATTTTTAAGATTTGTGAGAGAATCTTGGGGATAAACCTCTCGAGTTCAGAAAGGAATGATGAATAGAAAAAGAAAGAAAAATGATGGATTATCATGATTCATGAAAAGCGAAATGCTATCAAGAGTAAAGAAGTTTTTGTCCTATTTCCCCCCTTCTTGATGGTGCTATTGTTGATGTCCGCAGTTCCTTTATGTTCTTATCTATAGTGTGATTTACAATATTGCAGTTCATTTTCGTAACAGAGAACGGATAACATTTGGTTACTTGGTGTCCATGAAGAAACCCAATGAGAAATCTTTGGTTAGAGTTTTGAGGGATGGCAAGGAGCATGAGTTCTGTATCACACTACGACCAGTAAGACATGGATTTATTTCTCTTGATGCTTGAAATTTATATTATGTCTCAAGAGGATTCGTTTTTGCAGAATCCTTCAACTGAGAAAATTCTTTATCTTGAATGTGATTGCAAACAGCTTTTCACTTTTGCTCTCTCTCTCTCTCTCTCTCTCTCTCTCTAACTTCCATTCTCTCCTAATTTTACAGCTGCAACCACCAGTTCCCGTACTTCAATTCGATAAGCTTCCTAGTTATTACATTTTTGCTGGCCTGGTGTTTATTCCTCTCCCCCAGCCATACCTTCACGAGTATTGGTATAACACTTCACCTCGTCGATTGTGTGAATGTGCATTGAGGGAGCTGCCTAAAAAGGACAGTGAACAACTTGTCATCCTTTCTCAGGAGTGCATTTCTCTGACTACACTAGTGTCAAATGGTTGCTTATATTGAAAAAAAAAAAAAAACTTTCTAAAATCATCAACCAAAACCCACTGAACTTGCCTTCTTGATTTACTTGTCTTGTTTCGGGTGCTGATGGATGATATAAATGCCGGGTATGAGCGTCTTGCAGAACTACAGGTACCGCACTACTTCCATATAACAGTAGTCATGAATGTGTGACTTGGTGTAAAGCAAATGCCGACAGACACATTGTTACAGCCAAAAATTCTTCTAAAAAACTCCTAATTTAAAAAATTGAACAAAGATAGTTATGTCTGTTTGATACGACTAGGCATGCTTCTCTGAGAAATCTTGGACATGTTTAACAGGTTAAGAAGGTCAACGAGGTAGAAATTGAAAATTTGAAGCATTTATGTCAGCTAGTGGAAAACTGTAGCACTGAGAACTTGAGGTTTGATTTGGATGATGATAGAGTGGTTGTATTGAACTATCATGTGGCAAAAATCACCACATCTAGAATTTTGAAGCGTCACAGAATACCTTCTGCTATGTCCAGTGATTTTAGCGGTGATCAGAACTCGGGAATTGAGTTGGCTTGCACAAGCTGATGAATGGTCACGAAGTTGAGGGCCTTGAGGGACGATGAGAATGGTTTATGATATATAACATCCAAGTTATTTGTGTCAAAAAAAAAATATCCAATTTATCGGTACCCAGATCTTTTCCAGAATTATGGAGCTCCTCCTTATAGTTGAAGATTTGGGTCCTGCAGTGCATTAGTGCCTCTAGGCTCGGTGGCAAAAGATTTAAATTTTATTATCGGGTCATGAATTTGAGTATAGAGTATGCATTTCTTTGTAAGAATATGAAACAATCGGGATTTTAAGAACATTTTGTTTTTTTTATTCAGCAAAAGTGAATGCTTCTATTTATTGGAAATTTCAAGTACACGATAAATATTATTGAATAAAAATAATACAGAATACATATAGTGCGATTATCTTAATGGTTATGCCATAGTCATTCAGAGGATACACGAACAACCTGCTTGCCAAAATTCTTTCCAGAAAATAGGCCAACGAAAGCAGCTGGAGCACTTTCCAAACCTTCATTCATGTCTTCAATGTAAACAATCTTCCCTTGCTTGTAATTGCTGATAACATAATCCAAGAAACGCGGGTACAGATGCAAGTAATCACTTTGTAAGAATCCTTTCATTGTGATTCGCTTTGGTACAAGATTAAACAAGTTATGAATGCCTTGAGGATCATAGGAGCTATGCAGAGATACCATTCCGCAGACGGCAATTCTGCCTTGTTCCCTCATGTTGAGCAATGCTGCATCAAGCATTTCGCCACCCACATTATCAAAGTAGATGTCAATGCCTTGTGGGAAGCATCTGGTTAGAAGGTAAGTTAAAAGCTTGTAAGATAAAAAAAAAAGATGACGAAAAATGTATATAATAATTAATATCATTTGAATTCATACCCTGGTTGTCATGTCAGATGTTTCTAGCATGGAAACCTAAAGAATAATATACTAAGATGTGAAGTCTACATGCTAATCAAACATTATTTTTCCACAGCAACTTCTGTCTTAAACCTTTGACTGAGAAAATTGTTTTACTTGGTTGGGTTGGTTGATTTCTCAGACACCCTATGTGTGTCTGTGTTTTTAATTGCTACTGAAATTCACAACAAAGTTGCCATTTAATAACTTCAAAATGAGGAAGCTGAGTTTCACACAAACAAAAATCAAACTTACTTTACATTCTCATACTTGTAAAATTCAGCAGAGATGGTTCCCAAAAGAATTCACAGCCTGGATTTAATCTCATGAAATCGGAAAATAAGTATAAATACCTTGTTTTGAGAAGCAACTGGAAATTAAAAAAGAAAATAGCAAAAGAGAAACATGCATATCAAATAACAATGTCTTACACCAGTTCTTAATTATTTGTGATTTCATCAAATATGTTACTGACCTTTTCAAAGCTGCATCCAAGTCTGATTCGTCATTGTAGTTAAAAGCTTCATCAAACCCAAGCTTATTCTTCAGAAGATCAACCTGATATACAACATAAATGATTTTTTTATGCAATCAAATTCAAAAACATCTATCATCAAGAGTCACTCAAATCTACCAAACAAACTGTTGAATACTACATATCTAAGATAAATGAGATCATTCATCCATAAGAATCTTACCTTTCGACTACTTCCAGCACTCCCAACTACATAGCAACCATGCAACTTAGCGAGTTGGCCAACAAGTTGACCGACAGCACCTGAGGCTGCAGAGACAAAAACATACTCCCCGCTTTTAGGGGAACAAACCTCGTGAAATCCAACATAAGCAGTAAAACCCGGCATACCTGTCAGAGAGTTTCCATTTCAGTAACTATCTCAAATAGATCCTATAACTTGGTTAATATATTGTAAGTTAAACCCAAAAACAAAGAACCTAGGACAGCACATCTTGAGTTTTAGCTTAGAAGACAGCATGCAAATTAAGAGGAAAACCAAACAACTTATGCAATTGATGACTTAGAAAGACTTAAAAAAGCTGTAGTGAAATTGAATGACCAAAAAAAGGAGGGGAAAAAAACCAGATATATATATATATATACGGTATTATATAGTATATACCAACAATTTTACATCTCCTATTTATTTTAAGCGTAGGAAGAAAAACTCCAAGGAACGCAAAAACAAGAGGAACAAGTTTGTTTGATTTTTATACAAAACGAGTTAAACTTATTTCATATACAGGATCTTACTTCCTTTAGTTCAATAAATTTGCTCATGCAGTATTAATATTCCAGACACAGGAAAGAGTAGCTCTCTCAACATATTTGATTTTCAAAACTACACAACCAAGTTCTTGCCAAGTATTTAAGATTTGCAGTTGCATCTTTTTTTTTCCTCAGAAACGTTGGAAATCCCGCAGCCAAACCATCCGACTCGGGCTTAAGCGAAACAGGTAAAACCCCGGCTACCCCGAATTCGAAATTAGGACTTGGGCAATCAAATCTCAAGCCTTATGCCACCAAGCCACACCCCTTGGATACATCTTGTTTAAGAGAAGCACTCTAATAGATCAGAAAGAAAGTTATATCGTGAAAAATGCTTCTGTCAGAGCATCCGAGAAGAATGATGATAATAATTATCAAAAAGAAAAGAAAAAAAAAATCATAAAATAGTGCGAGAAACGCATAGTTTTGGAACCCTAAAAAGGTCATACCAAGAAGTCCCACATTGTATGACAGAGGAATATGATCATCTGGCTGAATTTTCCTAAGCTGCTCTGTACTCCTAATCAAGCTGTATTCTTCCCAACCAGTGAGCCCTGCAACTAAATCACCCGGCTTGACATTTGGGTTATCCGAATCCACGACAATCGACACACCAAATCCTTCAATGGGCTTCATCAAAGTACACAAAGGATGATTGTCATACCAAAATTGTCACCATCATAAATCTTTGACACTAATACTAGAATTTAATCTTTGTCATAGTTTTCAAATAATTAGCAGCAAAACGGCCTAATGCAAAAGGACATTACAAGTGTGGATAACAAAAATTAGCTTGATTTCGATTATTTAATTAAATACATAGAACAGTATCTCAAAATTCCCTAAAATAATTGGAAACTACAGTAAAAGAGGTGATTGAAAAGATGAATGAATTACCTGACCAGGAACAAAAGGGGGAATGTAGCGAGAGGCAAAAGAGCTGCGCATGCGGCCTCTCATGTAAGGATCACAAGATAGATAAAGATTCTTAACCAAAAATGCAGCTGACCCTTTTGGTGCCTTGAGTTGTACTGTGCTAATTTTAATTTCCATGTCTGTCTCTTTGGGTGCTCCCTCTATGTACCCTTTGAATATCACTTGCTTGTTCTCTACTTGTTCCATTATACCAAGTAACTTCTCAGTTCTGAGCAAACTAAGAGAGTTTCAATTGTCAATTACAAAAACTGGCAAGAGTTTGCTTGTTAGTTATATCTTGTATTCAAAACTCAGGCTCACTTAATTATCCCCACCGACTTAGTAATCTCAAAGCCAACCTACCAAGTTTCAGCAGCATTCAGTATTGGAATGAATTTATACTGGAATTATCGATATTTGTCTGATATTAGCTCGACGTGTTCTGTTTATTATTTATCATTGGTTTGGTGGTGTAAAGTTCAAGATTTGATTGTTTAAGTCAATTTATAAATGTACTTTTTGTAAGAGTTTGAGGCAGCTGTAGGTTTTACTTGTTCCGCATAAATTCGGATCGGGTGATTTGATAACGGGTTTCTAATATTTTTAAAAAAAATTTACCCCCAAGAGGTGTAGCTTGGTGGTAAAAGATTTAGGATTTGATTATCAGATTCTGCGTTCGAGTCCAAGTGTTTATTTTTTATAAGAACCTGGGACAAATAAAATTTTTACCTACTCCGTTTAAATACAGATCAAGTAATCTAACGGCGGGATTTCTAACATTTTAAATAAAAAAAAAAAGTATCCTATTTATTTTGTGATTGCAAATCCGGTACTCGGTAATGGATTCTAATTCACCTACCAAACCTACCCAATGGTCCCAACGCCTTTGTGTCCTTTACACACACATTGCAACCACACAAAACATACGTTTTTGAAGGTGGTTATTAGAATATATACTCTCTTGACCGGAGTGTCCTAATAAAATAAACTAAAGATAAAAATGGGATGATAATTAGCATGTGGAGTGGATCCCTATTCGTTTTAATTTATTAAGGGACGGAGGTTCTGACTTGTGCAATATAATTTATAGAAGATTTGTCGTCTAATCAACTATTATTACAGGTCGTCGACAATTCGTCTGGTGAATTTCATATTGGACGACACGCGTCTTCTTTTTTTTCCCCTCTTGGACGACTTGTCGTATTTTAAATTTGGAAGCAATGGCCTTTTTTGGGGTCTGATAAGAGCATTTTTTAAGTTTATGCGGTTGTGCCCAGTCCTGTCATGACAGCTGCAATGACTATATGACTATTTGTGTTTTGGGTATTTGGGTGGGAGCAGATAAGCGGGCTGATGTCCTCAAGGATACCATCCAGGTTTGAGCTTAGAATCTTATCTTCAAAGTCTCAGGTTATTAGCACACTTATAAGAGTCTAGGACAATATTAATTTACCCACACATCCATATTGGGGGTCTGATTTTCCCGATATTCTACAAAAAAAAAACTGATAGAATGACTAATCCAATATATATGACGTGAGATTTTCCCGATATTCCAAAAAAAAAAAAGGCTGGCTGATTGCTTTAGAAAATTTACAAGTATTTTGGTTTCCAAGCCATTACAAGAGGGCTTCTAATGAAGTCACACAAATCAGACCCGGGCCTATAATTTTTCATCGGCTGCTAAATTGCTAAGAATTTAAAACGCTTATTTGAATCAATAATCAAATTTAACAAACCACCAATATTAGTTGTAGCAACCAAAAAAAAAAATTAACATAAATCTCACACATTTCCTCATCTTCTTGCACACCAGGCCTTGGGCACTTGACACCTGACAGAAAATGGCCACTCAAACGACTGAGACTTTCCTGCAAACGAAATCTGGAATAAAGGAAAAGGACTACACTCCTCTTAGATGCTTGCTGTATTTGCAATTCCTGTACATTTAAATTCTGTCACAAAAGGATCACAGCTAGGACTCAAAACTTCTCCAAAGAAACTGATGACATTCTAAAAATTGGCACCAGGTAGACTGAATATTCTGTGAAAACAAATCAAACATGTTAATCATTATAGGCGACACCCAGCTGCTTGCTATTTACAAGAAAGATCGATACAGTAAAGCACAAATCAACCTTCCTCGACAGTTACATGTATTTTCTGGGGATATTATCTTCTTCATTTCAAGGACTATGCAAATTTCGTAAGTGGTCAACCACATCAAGGGAACTACTAAGACGTTGGTAATCTGACCGAGGAAGAACACTTCCTGGGATCTGCACAGAGTCATTGGGTTTATGTGCCTCTCGTTTTGATTTGGTTGAAAAACAATGCCGCACTCGAATACGATGATTTCTTGTCTCAGTTGAATACCGGCCACGAACCTTAAGCACCAGTATAACTTCCTGGTCTCTTGTGTCTTCACACCACCAGTTTTGTGGGACACCATCAACAAACTCTTCAAGGGTCTGAAAGTCCTCGTGATGAACTGACATTTCTGCTATTCGATCTGGTTTGATTATGCCAGTAGCCGGCGTGACCTAGTTCAAATATTACCAACACACGAAATTAATCCAAAAACTAGGTTCAATACAACATGCAAAAGTCAAGAAACAAAGAATCATTCAACTTTCAGTCCATTAGTTTTATCAGATAGCTAATTGATGACTGAAGTACTTGAAAGCAGAAAACACATTTGACTACATTCAATTTCCACAATAGACAACAACAATTAACGTTTGTAAGATGCAAGAGATGTGCCTGATTAATGAAAGCGCATGTGTGGTTGTAAACATATATGAACTTGCAACAAAAATCTCATATGATCACCTATAATACAGTGAAAATGAAAATTGTGCATATCTTGACAGCTAGTAATAGCATCATAATTTGGAAAATGAAAGAATACTTCTTCGTGCTGTCCATCAGAGCATGAGACATTTTTTTTGATAGGAAACAAAGATTATATTGAAAAAGAAAAGGTGAAAAGATTACAAAAACGGACCAGTGGTCCACTAAATAACAACTTCCTTACAGAGAAAAATTATCTTTTCACCTTTTCTTGAGACATAGGCAGACACAAGAGGTATGAGGCCATTTTCCATTCGAGAAACATCCTCCAAATCATTTTCCTAGGGGACTGAAACTTCCTAGACATGTATATATGATTTTGAATACCTGAATCACATATTATCTAGAATCAACTTTCCTATTTCATAACAAATCTTGATACCCCCACTGTAACAAAATGAATCAGGCTTGAGAAAAATTATAAACCAGATTCAAATTCAGCTTACATGCCCCATGACAAGATGTTCAACCTGATAACTTCTTGAATCCATCATCATTACCATCAATATTTACGGGATCCCCATAAAAAGGTGATAGGGTTAGGCAGAGTGGCAGACCCTAATTGATGATCCAGTTTTTTAATCCAACTATTAACAGTTTGGGAACAGCATTACAGAAATTCTTAATTTGAACGAAAAGCAACTCGAGCCAGATAGATAAATCAGAGTATTCCTACTAGTCCAAAGCAAAAGAACTTACCTCGAGCCATCTCGGAAAGCCAAATGAACCTCTGGGGTGCCGATCTGATGCTTGTCCATCTTCCTTGACTGTGGACTGGCCTTCACAAATTATTTCATAAAAAGCATCATTTTCCCCACACTTATTTGTGACACGCAAAATGGAAGTGTCCTGGTTTTGAATAATTATATTGTTTGTACTGGCAATAGTTTCTGGAATCTTGCTTAAATCTTCAAGAATGATTTTAATCTTCTCATTTGATCTCATTATATCTCCAAACTCTTGTCTCCTCACTGACTCGTCAACTCGAGCGATATTGACACTAAATATACCACGGACAGGCTTGTGATCACTGTCAGTTACATCCATGCAAGCCTCATACCTATCAAATGGAGATATCAAGCTTTACACCAAAAAAAAGGAAGGGGAAAAGGATAGCAGAGACAACACAGTGTGCGCATATGCATTGTCTTATGTCTATAGTGTGTCGGCACAATGGTGACATGAAATGAGGTGTTTTTTTAAAAAAGATTATAGATGTCATATATAGGCTTCTAATTCAATTAATAGCACAGTTCATAATCAAGTTGAAATTTTTTCAAATATTCAGAGCTTGGTCATATCAAGCCAATACAAACACCACTCTAGGCGCGTACATGATTAGATGGATGAATATATTATAGGGTAGAACAAGGGGATTAGATTGCATCTGCTGTATATAACAATATATTATGAGGTACCCATATTCATCCATGCTAGCAAGACCATCCTTCTATGCGTTACCCCTAACCTTAGGTTGATTCATTAACCGATATTATTATTTCTTAATGGCAGTGCATTAAACAGCTATCGATGCCTATTCAAACTATTTTTGAGGCATGATCTACATGAGACAATGCGTAAAAAAAAAAAAAAAAAAAAAAAAAAAGAGCAAAAAGTTATTTGAGGCAATATGCATTATTTACAATTACAATTTACAAGCATCAGTTGTTTCTATACATGGGAAGAAAATGACAATAATAAGAAAACTTACTGTAATATCGAAGACACAACAGGACACTCTAAACTGCATTCAGATGCTAAAGCTGATCGGCTATCACGATATAAAATTCTGTCACACCAGGCAGGAACACGCTTCTTTTCACCCGAATCATAACCTGTAGAAATACAGTTTACACAGTAGTTCAGAAAATATCAGCAAACATAGTGAAAGATTGGCTCCTTGAAAACACCATATTACTTTATCACTTGAAAGTGAATTTTCTTCTTTATAGCTTTTATCTAATGTGTATTGGACAACTATCTACAAAAGATATTTTTGATTTTGGTTAAAGGTATATCAATAGTGATCTATATGCCATAAGCCGCATACTTGAGTCAGAGAAACAAAAAACTTCCACATTTTGGGAACATAAAACTTCCAAGCAGATCTAGTAATTGAAGCATTGCTCATCCCACTTGTGAGTGAATACAGAAATCACATGGGAACCAAAATACCAGATAACCCTAGGAAGTTCATTTAAACAATCAAAGTAACCCTAAAAAGTTCATTTAAACAATCCAAATGAACCCAAGTAGTCCATTTAAACAATCCAAATAACCCAAGAATTTCATTTAACAAACCAGACTCAATTCATAAACTTTATGCTAAAAGATACCTGCTAAGCCAGCTTGGTGTCTTTCAAACTTGTATGTGGGGGGAAATTTAATATCTGCTTCTCGCATTCCCTGAAAGACATTCCCAACTTCCATCTCAGCTCGGAGTTGATCTTTTTCTCTAAGCCAATCAAAGCATCGTTGAGAGACAAAATCTCTCGCTTCGTCATATGTGATACCATCAAGCCTATAATTAAAGTCACCAAGAAATATGACCATGTCTGCCTCAGATAACTCAGGCATTCCTTCAACAGTATGGCCAATCAAAGCCTGTACAGTCATAAACTTTATATTGGACCAAGTGGAGGATAATGAAGCAAGCAAGCAGTAACTTTGAGATCAAGGTAGCAACTATACCCATCGAAACAAATACATACATTTGTACTGCGAACCATTTGAACAACAGAAGAAGCCCCAGCTGCAACAGAAAGGAGCAATGGCAAGCCATATCTATAAACAAGCCATAATAAATACAATGAGCACGCAAGTGAGGAAGACAATAACAGGTATGGCATCATACCAGCTGCGCCACTGCACAGATTAGATGGTCGGCCGAAGGTCATTGTCCGATATACGTGATCAAAGTCAGCATTACGACGATTAACAGCTTCTAAATGCGCAGCGAAATGACAATTGACAAAGCACATTACCCGATCATACACTCTAACCCTCAAACCAACAGCTCCCTGGGTGGAGAACCAGTAGCCATGTCAACAATAAAAACAAAAACCAATAAAAATAACGATGGATATGTATTGTCTGGACTGCTTGACATAATTAGATTGATTATAATATGTGCATGCTAGAAATGTGTCCATATATACAAACAGATTAAATTGTCACTCTCACCATCCAAAGTTATTTGTCCAATTTTCTAGTTTGGAATGTATTGAAATACCCACTTTGACATGACAAAGCATCTGTGATGGTTGTGTAAAAGTTTATCCATTTAAGAAGTCTCTATTTTATTGAATAGAGCTTGTTAACAGGCTTTAAAAGTTTTTTTCCTGCGAGTACTTTAGGAAGTATACATGTTAATGTCCATATGCAAGAAATCCATATGATAAAGGGAAAAAATTAATGCAGATGAAGAGAATATATGAGATATTTTGCCATTATATATTTATATTAAATTATGAAATATTGTTAATATTTTAAAATATATAAAGACCAATATCACAACAATTCAGATGGTCCACAACTTAGATGTACTGACTTTTTTTCCTCAATACAATTTTCAGGAAAAGAAAAGTGTATCACATCTTTTTTCATAAATTTTAATACAATTTTTTTAACAATTGGTTTCATTCATTAAATTGTTGAGATTAAAACTTATCATACAAAACTAATGCATCTTGCGAATTGCACATGTTGACGCAATTTCAACCTTTCAATACTTTTGGATTTAATGGTCTACAATCTGAGACACATAAATTTCACCCGTACACAAATTTTAGTTGAAGAATTGCACTTCAGCAGTGTCGATGTGAACATAATTTACATCCACCAATGCAAACTGATACAATTTCTAATCATCACAAAGAGTTAAGACAATTGAACACGTAACCTTTTAGCATACCTTATTACCAATTGCACGTCCGAACCCACATGGAACTGCTGCAACATCGACATCCCCAACATAATCTTTTAGATTAATCCTGACCCTAAAACACAAATCTTCAATTAAACATGACAAGTACAGCAGGAACTATAAGTTGAGCTCTAACCAAAAAATAGTCTGACAAAAGTCATAAACATAATGAAGGAATATGGACTGAACAAGGAAATTCAATCAGCCATTGGTTTAATTGAGTTTGAGGGAATCATTAAAATAAGGGGGGAAATCAAGCTAAGCGTTCCAATTTGATAATGACAATGATAAAATGCCTGCCAAATAGCTTCACCCAAGATTAATACATAACGACTATTTGAACCATACACATAGTAACATAAGGAAATCATAGGGGTGGAAATTTGGGTTAGAATTCGTTTATTCGTTCGATTCGCTTTAAAGCAAATGAGGGTTTGAAAAAATGGATTCGTTTAATAAATGGGTCAATTCGATTACAAATTTAAGTTCATTTATTCGTTTATTAGTTTATGATTTGTTTTATTATTTTCTTTTACTAGTTATTGTTATTTTTCAATTAAGATTCGAGAAATTATGGCTAATTACCATAAAAAAAAAAATAATAATAATAATAATATTGCCGATATTTGGTGAGCTATTTTTAGTAAATATATTAATTACGTATTTCATATGTATATATTTTTGAAGAATTAATATAAATAAATTATGGTAACTTATGTTATTAAATAATAACATGACTAAACGAATATTCGTATTTGATTCGTTTAATAAACGAATCGAATACGAAGCCTAATTAGGATTCGCTTAATAAACGAATCGAATACGTATCCATCATATTTTGATTCGATTCGTTCAGGATTCGATACAAATTCGATTCGTTAATTCGTTTGACACCCCTAGGAAATCATGCATTTGATAACCCACTATCCAGATGTTATTCAAATAGCAATTATAAATGGTTATCTATCCAAACTGTTGAAAGATAAGTCAAGCTCATCCAAAATCTTCCAACAACTAAAACTTACCACACAGCAATAAGTAATCCTGCCAGCTGTCTAGACCCAACACGTTCAAACGTTGACCCTTCGTCCAATGTTTTTCCAATCATATCCTGCCACCATTGTCCAACAGCACTCCCCTCAAGTCCAACCTGTAGTTGTAAGGGACGATAAGAACAAGGTTTAGAAAAATGTAAATTCATATTAAATAATTCTATAACAGAAGATAACTCTGACAGCACATTCAAAATGCAATCATCAATTATTTTTCTTATCTAATTGATATAAGAAGAGGATGAACCTTGGTGACCTGGAGGCCACGGGTTCATGTCACGAAAACAGCCTCTTTGCAAAAATGTAAGGATAAGGCTGCATACATTGAATCCCCTTAGTGTGGGAAGCCTAGTGCGTGGGGCCATCCTAATTGATATAAGAAAGAAGTTCCCAATACATTTGCATACAAACATGTATATCCGCAAAATTTTGAAATTTGTGATTGCTTGCACAGAAAAGTAATAATTCAGAAGTTGCAAAAAAAACCAAGTAACAGATTTATTAACTGCCCATGCCATAAAATGAAGCATTAATCTACTGGCCTCTTATCATACTTCAGAAGAAAGTTTGGTGAAGTAGATATCTTACAGTTTCTTTCGCAGCAGACATAGCAAGAAAACCAGCACCCATTTCAACTTCTTGCAATCCAACAACAACAATGCCAACATCTGAAGCTGCAGAACCAAGCCAAGATATAAGAGAATCATGAGAAGCCCTTCCCTGTCCAACATTCCATGTGCCAGCCAATATTTTCAAATTTTCCATTCGTGTATATAAAAACTCCTTCCCGGCCAACTCTTTACACAGTATGCTGTCAAGAGGTCCAGGAGATGTGACATTCCACCCGCGTATACCACCATGATTAGCCAAGGTGAAAACATAACCAGCCCCAACAGCCATTTTTATCACAGGACTACTGTGAGCTACCCATCCTCCAAGAAGATTACCCTCAAGGTCCAATACCTGGACAATTCCACTCACGTAACCAACCCATATCCGCGACCCAAATGTACATAAGCATTGAACAGCAGAAGGATGATACTGAAAATCTTGCAAACGATTTCCATTAGCATCCCACTGCACAAGAAAGCCATTTGCACATCCAGTCCAAATCATTCCATCAGTTGATGTGGTGAGTGCCTCAGTTCTCCGATTATCATCTCCAAAGCCCCCTTTCGCTGCAACTCGACGAACAGCATCAGCTGCTCCCATTAAGGCATTACGTGAACGCTGGAAAAAACCAAAAGAACTCTGTGTTTTATCTTTCTTTGAACTAGTAATAATCTTCATCTTAACCTCATCTTCTATTGCGAAATCTGGTACTAATGACATATCAACTCGATTCTCAATCTGACCATCTATATTAAATACTTTCAGTAACTCCCTCGTACGAGCATCCCTGTATTTTGAAAACTCATAGAAAAAATCAGCCACAATTACTTTCAGTAATTCCCCTGCATAGACATACCTACACATCTACATATATACACATTAATATGATTATGATTATCCAATGCACTTGTAAATGCATACCTGCACACATACATGCATGCATAAAGATATAGCAGGAAAACGGGTGGAACTAATGAGTTTTATCAATGGAAAAATCAGGCAAGGAGTAAAGAAAATATGGTCTATTATATACGGGGAAAGAGTAATAAACGAGGTGTCAGATTAATAAATAAATGTTCTGAGGGAGGGTAAGCATACCAAAGTGCAAACGATAAAAAACCAGCACTCCATATTTTTGCTCTAGAGTGATCAGATAATAAGTTCTTAACATCTGAAGTTAATATGCTATTGAATCCATTTACAGAAAGTTGGCTCCTAAGGTCAATGTATGACCTCTCCACTATTAAAGAAGCCATATGCCTTTCTTCTGGTGTAAGAGAAAGAGCTTTTTCAATAGCTTCCCATGGCCATATCTTGATAACACCACCCTCAGAACCTGACCACAAATCCCCTGGACCAAAGAGAAAAGGAATGAGGGAAAATGAAGCATGATAGCAAACTATGGCAGATTCAATAAATCAGACAAGTACGAAGAAGATAAATAAAAGAACAACAAAAGTAACAAATTGCTGGACAATGAGAGCAATAGAAAAAAGAAAGCTGAATCATCTCTCAAAAGAACCAGCAACAGAATTCCTCCACGAAAAATCTGATCAAGTAGGTTTGGCAATATTTAGAAGTACACAGACATTGACAATAAGAAAGCACCAGCAATATTGCATTCCGAAAAAGCATTTTGTCAATCAAGAAGTTGGGGAAATTTCAATAAATAATTAAACAAACAGTTGTTTAGTTATTTTAACTTAAGACAATCAAACATCTAAGACAACACAATGACAGTCACTGCAGAATAATAAAGATATCAAAATTTGCTTGAGAGAAAAAAGAATGACACAAAATTACACATTATTATTACTTCTGCTGGGACAGTAACAGAAAATATATAAATATTTAATAAAAATATAGAAAATATATAAATATTTAATAAACATACACAATAATTCACATAAAATATGTTAACTAGATAACAACCGAACTTAAAAACAGCATTACACTGAGATCTGTATAGGTTATTAATGTCAAAACTAGCTATCAAGGTTTTGATTTATCTATTAGTTAATAACTTAATTAATTTACCGAAGTCTTGTGTATTTAATCATTTTAATAATTTTCCAATAAATTTGTTAATCTCATAAAGTGATTGTACTTGTATTTACAGAATCATTCTACTGATTTTTTCATAAATGTGTAAATCTCAGAAAGTGATTTTAGCTTAAATAATATATAAGTTCAGTAAACTTGAATTTCTATAATAGTTTCCTAATTTCTCATACCAAGGTCTCAGTTTAGCCTCCACTCTCCTTCACCCATTTTTTTTTTAATTCCACAAATACATGTCCAAAGCAAAACTTCTCCATCTCATCCTTTCTAATAGACACATGAGAATCAATTGTATAGATTCATTGAAATGCAAACAATTCCGAATCCCTATTTCGAGAAACCACCACAATGAATCTCATAAATGTGCCTAAACAACATTAATAATTTATGTAATAAGCAGGACTATGAAGAAATTAGGAAATTCATTACGTGCACGTTTGACCAAAATATTAACAGAACGAGAGAAAAAATAGAAATGGTTGATAACTAACCATAAGAAGAAATGCAAAGCGAGAGAACCGGGCCACGATGGGCCTGCCAAGAGAAAGCCTCTCTAAATCCATCATCATAATCAAACAAACGAGCATTCATCTTCCAACACCTGATTCTACCATCTCTATGTCCACTCCACACAACTCCACTCGCTTCATCACTCACCATACACAACACAGACCACACTCCCTTCACCGACTCCTTAAACGGTGCCGTTCCATCTTCACCCTCACTCTCATCATACAATTCCTTCAAATTCCAAACTCTCAGTCCATTCTCTCCCCCGGCCCACAGCTGCTTCTCCGTACACACGATCGTTCTCAAAAAACGACCGACTTGCGTCTCCCTCAGAGGATGAGGCCTCACATCCAGACTCGGCGGCCGGGCCGGATGAACCGCGGACCGAACGGGCGGTTTAAACATCGGAGTACCTCCGCCTTTGCCGATGAACTCCGGAAGTGAAGAGGAAGAACCAGACCGCTTCTTTTCATTTGTAGTTGCTGCCGACGATGATAGCTTCCGCTCTAGGAACTCCATCATGTAATTGAGGCGTTTGATGGTGGAATTGGACGGCTGCGATTCGGTCTCTTCATCTTCTGAGGAAGAAGGGATAAAGAGGATGAGTAGCGATCGAAGATTTTGGTGCCTTGGTGGTCGGTGTAAGAGTGAGATGTGGCTGACGAAACGGCGTCGTCGTTGAATTCGATCAGTGGCGGCGGATCCATCAAACAATTGAAGGAGGAGTTTACGAGAATCAACCGCTGTTTGCTTGCTAATGCTATGAGGTGGACTGTTGTTCTATTATATCCTTTTTTTTTTATTACTATTATTATATTATATTTTAAATAATAAATGAATAAGGAGAAGAAGTGGAGGTCATGTTGGTCATTATGTTCATTTCTTTTCTTCTCTTTGACCTGAAAAGTGGAAATGCCTTTACCGTTACGTCTCTTATCCTAAATGTTACCTGCATCGAACGTGAAACTGTATGGTTATGAATTTCTACGTGATAATTATTCTCGAAAATAATATTCGATAATCATCAGAATTATTGTTGAAAAGATATGTCTCTTAACGAAGGGACAACAAATTTAATAATCAAATAATTGGTTGAAGTAGTAATTTAATTGCTCAGTATTTTTTGAAATACTTACTCTCTCACCTTTTAAGTCTTTAACCAGTTAATAACCCATGTCCGATATTATATAGAGTTCAAGATCTTGATTTTAGGTTTTGAATTTGAATTTTTAGGTTTTTTTTTTGGTAAGAACATGAGACGGTTAAGGGTTTCACATTTTCCATTTAAATTCGGATCGGGTGTTTTGATAATGGGATTTCCAATGTTTTAAAAAAAAAACACATATCCGGTGAGAGACATGAATTCGAGTCTTCACAAAAATTGTTGGAACTCTATTCTCATCCATAAATTATAAATGACGATTTTTCTAATATGAGTATAGATTTTCGAATTATGTCTCGATAAATAGGAATTAAAATTTTCGAGTTCTGTCTCGATAAATATCTAGACATTGTTATAATATATATATAGAGAGAGAGAGGGAGAGAGTCCCAATAGATATCATATTGTAATATATCTAGGTTGTAATAATTTAAAAAAAAAAAAAACAAAACAAAAACAAAACAAAATTGTAAGAAGAAGAAATGGAAAATAACAATAGGGAGGTTAGTGGGGACCTGCGAACGTGTATGCAAGTAGTTGGTGTGCCATGAATTTTGTAGGTTCGAATTAGGTGGTGGTGAGTTTCGAATGTATTGGACCAAAACTCTTTATCTTTTGAATTATTTTCAATTTATAATTAAGTGTATTTGAAAAAACATAAAGACTAAAAATGAATAAATATATTTTTAAATAAATACATGTGATTTATAAAATATTATACAAAATATTTTACGAACATCATTTTTATTTAACTAGGACAGCGACCCAATTCAAAGAACACCAAATAGAGATAAGATCCTAACCTATTACGAGGTTAATGTAAATGTCTGGTCGATTAGAAAGGAAAAGAAAGTGACAGAAAATATAGAAAGTTTGAATTGCACACAACTTTGACTAATAAGCTTTATTATAGTTGGAAAAAGTGCTGACTAATTTTGCAATGGGGTGGGAAATGGGAGCTCCCCTTAATGGAAGACCATTTCATTCTTCGAGAGTTCAAAGAGTTAGGGATTTAGAAGAAGTTATTTTCTGAAAAGTTTGAACAAATAAAATATCATAAAACTATCAGAATAAAAATTTAAAATCAATCAAAAAAGGATGCGGTTAAATTACATTTATTAGAACCAATTGCGTAGCCAAAAGATTGATTTAATGAAGGTAAAATTTGATTTTCACAAAAATGACAATATTATTCATTTTAACGAGAATAAATCTAAATTTTTCATTAATTTATGGGACGTAATTTAATAATTTTCATATTGAACAAAGACAACTTACTCATCTCTATGTGGTTTCGTCACTAGCTTTCAACTTACGGCACAACTCAAATTCAGTTAGTCATGAGGCCCCATGTGTCGACAACCAACCCTACATTTTGGGTTGATGTAAGTTGCGGCAAATTTAACTTAACAAGACCCCATCAGAAGAAGGTGTCATTCTCAATTTTTCATTTTTTCCCTCCAAAGACTTCATTATCTAAATCCACGGGACTAAACTTTCTATGGAAACAAGGGAAGTCTCCTATGGCCCAAAAGGCATTTCTGGAAAGAATCACACTTGTGCTTTGAAGTTATAACCCTAAGGCAATTTAATCATCACCTCACTCATAAGAGCGAGATTCAAATACAAATGATTTTAGAGAGCTAACTGACACCCACGTAATGTTCTTTCTCTAAGATCTAACTTCCTTCGCCAAAACTATAAAAGAGATATGATAATAGTTTTATGAATCAAAAATGTTATATATATATAAACTCTTACTTATAATTTTTACATCACTCTCACTGTAGCATCACTGTAGTTATAGTGAGAAGAGTACATAAATTGTAAATAATAGTTTATGTATGTATATCATTGCTCTTTATAAATAAAAGGAGCAATCAAATCAGCAAGAAGATGTTTGAGTTATTAAATAATAATAAGCATGTTGATCAATATTGACCAATATGTTAGATTTAGCATTATTATCATGCCCGTAAAAGCATTACTTGTGATAACAGTCTACGAATTAAATAAACTTTTGTTTAGCTCCGTCCCCATGTCTATTGGTGCTACTGAAAATTGTTCATGGTGGTGCATTGAAGGCTTGTCACCATTGGGATAATGTTCATCGTGGTGTTTTTTGAGTTTATAATGGTTTAAAAATGAATCCATTTTACTTGGAGAATACGCAAATATTAGAAGATAAAAAAAGATTGAAGATGTTATAATGAAATATATATATAGAGTAGGCATTGTTTTGCTTTTTTGTTTGTTCAGTGTGGCATTTTGTCGAACAGGTTGTGGATAAATATGACTTGTTAGTATCAGATGATTCGGAATAGGAAAACAAGTGAACAATATATCGAACTTTTTCATCAAGCTGTCTAAGTGTCTATGAATGATTACCATTGCAAGTTTTTGAGAAGGTACTTCATCTGTGCTAATATTTTCATGGCCTTTAGTTAGAAAGCCACAATTCTTCATTAGTTGCTTCTTTAGTTACTTTGTCTACTTTTCCTTTTGTTTTTGCTTAATTGCCACAATATTTACTTAAATTAAAAGATATTTTATTTAAAGAAGAAAAATCATCAATTCCTTCCCGAGACTCAAATTATAGTATGCAAAATATATATCAAAGATTTTCTCAAACTACTCAGCCAACTACTACTCAAGATCTTGTCCAAGAAATCAAAGAAATTAAAAATGAAATTAAGATCCTTCAAGAAGAAACCAAACAAATTCAATTAACATTACTGAAAATTCAAGTCAATGAAGCTTCTACCTCTGGTAAAAAAGAGGAAACAGATTCAGAATTTTTATGAATTATAAATAAAAAAATATTTGAAAAATGGCATGTCAAGATTACTATCATCATTGATGATTCTTTGCAAATCGATATAATTGCTCTTGTAGATTCAGGAGCAGATGAAAATTGCATCAAAGAAGGCCTAATACATACTCAATTTTATGAAAAAACAACTGAAAAATTATATGGTGCTAGTGGTGTTGGGATTTTTATGCCCGACAAGTAAATGTGTTCGAAACATGATTGATTAAAAAATTTATAATACAATTTTATTCTATGTATGCATTTTGATTTGCTTTATAAAATTCATGAAAATTCCATAATTATTTATGTAGCTTTAAATTAAACACATATGTATATGTAAAATGGTACATACATATATGCATGAACAAAATTTAAAGAGTAATAATCCAAATTTGTCCATGACTATGATTTGTAGTTGAGAATCTTCAAATCCAAAGTCATAAATACAGTTCGTTCCATTATGAATTGTATAGTTCTATCCAGACTATATTATGTAGAGACATACAAATGAATGTATTTTATATAATAAGATTATATTGGACATGACCAGATAAAATTGAAAAGTTCTGATAATTTTCGTTAAATAAAGAACATCAATTTTATCATAATGATGGTCATATATGTGATTATCTTAATTCATTGTACTTAGCAGACTCATATATCATATTAATTTATTCTTTAATTTATTCGGTATGACTTTGTATTTATTACATTTCGTAAACCTTGTATTTTGGGAATGAGTTGAATGAATAGCTGAGAATGCTAACCTGATACAATGAAATTCGTTCATAAGATTCTATTGTTTGTTAGTTCAGGACCTGAACGATTAGCGCGTAAATTCATAAAAGTTATGAATTAATTGTTTACTAGAAAACTAATGGAAGTCAATGATAAAGATGTAATTGGAGAGGTTAACGAATTTTTTATACCTAGCTCCTTTACGAATCTATTATGGAGGATCATTACATAGATAATGACTATATCAATGGACGAATACTTTGGTATTTGGTGGAGTTACTCCAGAATTAATGATTTCGTTTGATTAATAAAATAGTTTATAATTAATCGACGGAATTATTGGAGCTTAGAATTATAGGTACATCGGTTCCCTTGTCGTCTTCTATCACTGTTCGAACGATTATAATTGTGAAGAAAAATAGTTATGAATTATTTAAAATAATTGTGAATTATTTTACACTCTAATTATTCCATATAACTCTTGTTTGAGAATTATGACAATGTTGTCCTAATATATTTATCAATGGATAATGTATCTATTTATTAATTTATGAAAATTAATATTTAATTAATTTGATTAATTAAATTTTAATTTAATAAGATAATTTATGAAAATTAATATTTAATTAATTTGATTAATTAAATTTTAATTTAATAAGATAATTTTTCAAAAGTTGAAATTTAATTAATAAGATTAATTAAATTTTATCTTAGTAGTTATTTTCATAAATACTTTTAAAGTGTAAAAATATTTATAATTATTAATTTTTTTAATATAAAATGTCTTTGTTACATAATTTAACGTGGATATATGATAATTTTCCAAAACGATAGGTTTTTCTGGAACTTTAACATTTTATTTTTTGATGGAGGGGTGATAATTTCCCCCTCCAAACCGATGCATGTGACATAATAATAATAAAAAAAAAAGAAGATATTTTATTCGGTTATTTATTATAAAAAAATTGTTTTGTACCATTTTTAACCCCAACACAAGCCATACAAAATTTATTTAAATTCGTGTGTGTTATTGAGTGAATAATTCTTTTGCTTGATTTTTTATTCACTATTTTAACATATCAACGGATCTTCTAAGTATAAATATTAGGTGAAATTCATTCATTCATAAAACATTATAAGCATGTAATTATATAATATATCAACTCGAATACAAACTTATGATACTATAAATTCAAGTTTAGTTATGATAAATATAATAACATAAAATATTTTTGCATTATGTATTTTTCATAACCAACAAGTAAGGTCGGCTCTCAAATCATCGGGGCCTGAAGTTATTTTTATATTTTGGGACCATTAACTATAGTATAATAGCATAATACAAAAATTTTGAGTCTCTTATCCTTCAATTATTTAAGAGTTATAAAAAAATTCAAGGGTCATAGACAGACGTCTCGCCCGCCTTAGCCTAGGGCGGCCATGCCAATATGGATAAATATTCACACTTAAAACTACTTAGGTACATAAGGAATTACGGGATCAGGCTGACCTCCACACCTCAACCTCAGTACAATATCTGTTAATACAAATTTCTAACTATAATTGAAACAACAAAATATATACATTGAAATAAAACCTTTACAACAACAACAATCAATCAATCAATCAAATACGAGAAAACCAGTAAATATATACAACTGTGTAGATGCTCCATAAAGCACCGTAGAGCTACAGTCTTCACCACCAATGTTAGATCTACTAACTTAACCCAAGCCAAATCTTTTATACGCCGAATAAAATACTATTATTTCTCATACCTTTTGGGGAAAAATTAAAATTAAAATTAAAATTTAATATTGATAAATATATCATTTTTTATATTGTAGACATATCCTTACTTTAACATCTATATGCACTAAACTATCAAATAAGGGTGACAAAACGAATAGACGAATCGAATTTGTATCGAATCATAAATGAATCAAATCAAAATATGATAGATTTGCATTCGATTCGTTTATTAAACGGATTATAATATCAAGATTCATATTTAATTCGTTTAATAAACGAATCGAATACGAATATTCGTTTACTCATGATATTATTAAATGACATAAAATATCATAATTTATTTATTTAATCCCTCATAAATATAAACATATGAAATACATAATTAACATATTTACTAAAAACAACTCATCAATATATCGACAATATTATTTTTTTCTATGGTAATTATCCATAATTGCTCAAATTTTAATTGAAAAATAACAATAATTAGTAAAATAAAATAATAAAACGAATCTTAAACGAATAAACGAATTAATGAGTTTAAATTTGTATTCGATTTGTTTAATAAACGGATCAAATCGAATTGACCTATTTATTAAACGAATCCATTTTTTTCAAACCCGTATTCGCTTTAAAGTGAATCGAATCGAACGAATAAACGAATCATAACCCAAATTGTCACTCTTATTATCAAACAAGCATCAAGTTGTGTCAAAAAATAAATCAAATAAAGACACATCCTGGCCGGCATTGTTTAGTTTGCAACAAAAGTTAATCAATTATGCAATTTTGTAGTTTCCAATTTTATACGAGGATAATCATTTTTCACATGGGTTTTTATTTTTTATTTAAAAAAAAAAAATCATAGTGCTTAGAAATGGACTTTGATCACTTAGCACTTGCACATGTTTTGGGTTCGTTATGGTTTTGTAAATCGATGGTGTTTTGCTTTTGGATTTTACCACCAATTGTTCACACATCATATATATTATGAGTTATTATTGAAATTTATGTTTTTTTTTACAAGATTTGCAAAACACAAAAGCCTAACGCATGTTTCATGCTTTTGCATTTCACCCTCATATATATTATTTTAGTTTCACACGTTTTTTCTAGAGACATTTTGAAATTTAGCTTGTTTTCAAATAGCACAAATTTTAAAAACATTAACAATATAATTTCGTATGTTTATTAACATCCTTTTAAATTTAGATATATTTGGACCCAAAGATTTCATGTTCATTTTTGATGGTGATGATTTTTTGCAAGCCCTTACATTAAGAAAGGTTGAAGGTGTCTATGAGCCCAGAAGTAAGAGGAATGATGAATGAATGACTCGGCCACATGTGTGATGAGTTGTCCTCCATAATGGGAGATTATGGGGAGAGGCAAGTGATGGTGGTACCCGACCCGACCACATAAAATAGGATTTTTGGAGTGCTTTTATAGTTTGTTAAGCCCGACTCGATGGAGTATCATCCGTATGGACACGACCCAACAACTTCCAAGGGCTAGATTTGAAAGAGTATAATTTTTCTCGATTATCCGACCCGATGAACGAATATGAGATTATGATCGACCAGTTTGGAGGCAACGTGACGTATGCCTTACCTAGAAAGAGTGTGTCTATAAGGATAATGATGAGAGATATAAAATAACGGTTCACATTGTCATGTGCCTTGCCATGCCAGCTGCCATAGGTTGGTGCAGTGACAGAGCAGCAACCGCCATAGGCCGCCAAAGGACGGTTCAGTAGTAGGGGAATAATTGCGTTTGATTGGCTGAGAAGGTGGCGGAAGGAATGACTAAGAGTTATTGACACACTCACAAAATGGTTATTTACATCAAAGTATAAGAGTGTCGAAGTAATAAAATAACCTAGTAAGTCCTCGGTCAATCCATAAGGAATAAATTTAGTAAAATAAAATAATAATTTGAGTGAAAATAAAAGGACTGAATTATTTGAAATGATTGATAATTTTTAAATTGGACAGCAATAATAAAATAAAATGTTGAACCTATGAGATTCACTTTTAATATTTCAAATTTAAAAATCTTATTTTTTGTAATATATAATTATCATTATTATCCAGTTAATTTATTTTAAAAATTAATTATGCCAAAACAAATAAAATCTGTCATAAAGCCGGTAACAAAATTTGTCAATAATTAATCCAGATTTAAATTAAATATTAATCATTATATTACGATTCATTTATTATAATATAGATTAATTTTATTTATATTATAATCTATTACTAAAATTATGGATAATTTTATTAAAATATACTCAATCTATATTTTCATATTATGAGTTTCACTCATTACCGCAGCAGGACGAAATTAGTTACTCATGATTTAAATAAAAACATGCATAATTTTATTACCGAATGAAAAAGAAATTACAACAAAGCTTAAAAATTAAACCATGTTAGACACTCTCTTCAAAGTTTTAAAGAGAATCCTCAAAAGAAAATATGAGAAATGAGAGCCGAGCATCCTCTTATTTATTGAGGATGCTCAGTGTCTTCAATAATTGCAAATTACAATTGTTGAAAATAATTGCATGTGGAGGGGGTCATCCCCATTTTTTTTTTTTAATAATTACATATAATACACTTTGAATTTTTCGTCAATTTCGGTCTTGAAAACCTTATAACAATAAGATCTTATAAACAATAAAATTGTAGATATTGAGTCTTATTTCATCTGGAACTAGAAATGCCTTAATCCGATATCGGAGTAAGAAGTTATGGCCAAAATACGAAAATTACGCAAGAGTTGAATGTCCGAAATTGTACACTGTTAGAACGCCCTTTTAAGTTTTTGGCTTCCAAAATCCAAATGTCACGTTTATTTTTCTAGTTGTGCATCCAAATTATTATTTCACTTACATTAGAAATAAAAATCACTATAAAAATATATAAAACATAAATTTAATTATTATTTTATAAATGCTAAATTAAGGGATTAATGAAATTATAAGTGTAAAATGATTAATGTCTCTTTTATTAAGTGTACACTTTTTAATGTTCATCAGTTGTAATGATGATTCAGTGATCCGAGCTGACGTCATGGTCGATTGCAATAGTGGATTTTAGAGTTTATATAAGGAATATAAGCCATATTAGAAATAGTTAGCATTTTTTTTTTACATCACTTGTAATTTTAGAGCAAATTATAGTAAGAGCAAGTTAGTGATATATGGAGAAGTGAGTTGTGTACCCGACCATATTGTGAACCCGATGAGTTATTTGTTGTAAACTGTGTAAATCCTTTGTTGGGTGTTTGGGTTGGTATTTATCCCGAGTCTAATAAAAACATTCTCATTTCTCATGTGGACGTATGTTGGAGCCACTCTCCACCGAACCACATAAATCATTATTTATGTGATTGTTTGTTTTATGCTAAGTCTATGTGGTTCTCATAATTAAACAAATTCACAGTTGGTGAAGATTTGTTCGAGGGGCGAGTTTCCTATACCTGCCATTGAAACAAAAATAACCGTCAATAATTTTAAATTACAATTTACCAAATTATTGACATTGACAAGTCTTGATTAGCACAAATAAGTCCATATTTATATATTTATCTCCGGTAATAAAATTTTCTCTCATTTTTCGTATATCATTATGGGAACTTAAACATCTGGTTCCTGCGGAAGGAGAAACCGGAATCAAATAGTATAGTGAATGGTTCGATTCGGTTCTGATTCAGAACTGGTTCCTCGAACCGGTTATTGCTTTTATTTATAAGGATTTGAAAAAAAATTGGATTTGACAAAATTTATTTTATTATATACATAATACATAATTACATCTCACTATATAACAATTGCAATTGAATTGAATTTAATTATTAAATCGGCTACTCGTTGTTGGCTATTTTAGTTGTCGTTACTTGAGTTCCCCCGATTAAGTCGAATAAATAATCATTACTCTCTTGATATTTTCTTGGATCCTATGTTTAGCTTTGTACCAATCATTAAGACATGTTTGAGCCCCCCCAATGATTATGGGCTCATGTTTGACCAAGTATCATCCAATGTACTCCCTTCAGCACTAAACGTTTGCTCAACTGCAATTGTTGACACTGGGGATGCAATAATATCCTTATCAATTAATGTTAATATTGGAAATTATCTAGCATGTTACTTCCCCAATTCCAAAATGTTAAAGTTTGCAGTTGTACTTGTACTATCACCAATCTAAAAATAAGTTGTTAGATAAACATCAAATTTGGTCGCGACACTAGTTACCATTTATTACTCTTTTCCCGCATGAGTAGGAGTTTCCCTCTATACATTATTGAACTAGATTGCTCAACTTCAGTATGTTGGGAATGTATGGGGGCATTCTCACTAAATTTTGAATAATATTCATTATATAATTGAAATATATCAGCTTGAAAATCGCTAATAATTTTATTAATATCTACTTATTTATTTAAACATTCATAATAAATATCTAAATAATCTTTCAAACCATTTAATATAGTACGAGAATCAAAAACAGAAGCAACCAAGTTAATTAAAGAAATGACACCATTTAATTTTCATGATTGCAACTCACTCGTACAAGTATTCATAATGCTCATGCTATCGCATAACAACATAAATATTAATACATTAATTAATAAATAAATGATCAGTAGGATAATAAACATTAGATAAAATAAATGTAACATTATTTAATACTTTTAATATATCTAAAATTTGTCCGCAAATAATTCACTGTTGAGGATATAAACTAACATGTGAAACAATAAAAAAAAACATAATAATTCATTATACGCATATGACTCATTCAACAATTCATATAAGATGAGACGGTATTTCTGTTAGGGCAGATGTGGAACCCCTATGAACGGATCGCTACCCCGTACAATGGAATTGGGTCTAACCCCGTAGATATATAGCATGAGTGTATTTTTAAAATATTTTATGGAAAACTACATTATGTTACGAGTTTGATGAGTGGTAAATCTATCACTATTTCCCACTCATTTAACCTAATATTTTGTATAGTTTCTTGAGTTTTGTGAATATTTTGATGTGTTTTGTGTTATTTTGTAGATAAATAAAGTTTCAGGACATTCTGGAGGTGATTTGGGCCAAAACAGTGAAAATTGGACGAAAAGGACATTTTTGGTAATTTCTCGCGTCGCGACGCCAAGACCTTCAGTGTCGCGACGCCTAACTTGCGCCGAACAATGCTAACGTGCGCCGGGTCCACAAATCAAAATCTGAGAAAAGTTTGACTTTACTAAAATGCGCCGTGCCACGTGTCAGCATCTTACGGTGCCGACAGTCACCATCGCCACGTGTCGCCCCACATCATTGCCACGTCGTCAGCCATATCACCAGGTTGACCGAGTCAACATGCCACCTCACCGCCACATCATCATCAGCCAATCAGGAAGTTCCACGTGTCGCAATTCTGTGGTGCCGACAGTCCATTTCCCACGTATCGCCACGTCGGCATCAATTATTGGCTATCTAATCCTTATCTGACACGTGGCGGATAAGAATCTAGCCGACCAATCAGAAGCCGCCACGTGTCACAATAATTGAGTCCCAACCACTCTGCCACGTGTCACCTTATCACCTTATCCAGAATCTGCAATCGACGAACCACGGCGTGCCACGTCGACATAACTGGCTTCGCGACACGAGCTGGGCGTCGCGACGCGTGACCCATACTGACCCCTATAAATAGAGCGCAAAATTCCAGTTTCAGTTGTACCACTCTCTCTCATCTCTTTGATGTAAAGAGGGAGTTTCTCTCTCTACTTTCTTTTAATTTTTAATTTTTAGTTTTTAGTTTTGTAATTAATTTTAATTACGTTTTGTAATAATAGTAATTTACGTGTTTTTTACTTTTTACAGTTTTTACTATTTACCATGAGGAGGTAACTTCCCCAGCTAGGGTGAAAGGTAATTATTGTACTATTGCTATTTAGATTAATCTCCCTTAATTATAATATATTCACTATTTAAAATATTGACTTAAAAATGATATCGCCAGATTGGTCAGTTGATAATTCTTTTTAATTTGGTTTAAACCTGACTAATCAAGGATACCGCCAGATTGGTCGGTTGGTAATTAAACTTTCTTACCGCCTATATGGCAGGTTCATGGACAAATCTTTTTACCGCCTTAATGGCTGGTTGGACTTAATTTGATTTAATCAGAATACCGCCTATATGGCTTGTTGGTAATGTTATCACAAGTTTATATATTATATTATGGGAGATATCTAAATTAGTAGTAGTAAAAGTAATTCCTTTTACCTTGGCATTTTATTTATTGTAATTTACTTTTTCAGTATTTACTTTACCGCATTTTTACTTTATGTCTTTTATTTTCAAGATTTTACTAGCCCTAGTTATGTGTTGTAACTAAATTAGTTATCTGGGGTTGTGATGACTTGTAATATCACCGGTTTATAAGAGATTATTTTATAGTTTGAGTAATTTAAAGGTTTACTTATTAAGTCTTAAGCTTAATGCTTCTTGTTGTCTGATCACCAATAAGATTGTTGTGGTAAATCTAAAATGAACTAGACATAGTGATTTTAGGTTTCAGCCTTAGACTTAATAGCCCACTATCTTCCTTGAGGATATATAACCCATTAATAGATTTCCTTACAGGATAGACATATACCTGTCGGGCGGGGGTAGCCATAATTGGAACTTAAACTTAATGAATCCAGATAATTTGGTTGACATAGACATATAGTTCAATTGGGTTAAACTGGGTATTTGCGTCTGACCATCGACAGAGGCTTTTGCATAATTTAGTGTTCCAGGTTAGTAAACTGATTTATTACACAAACATAAAATAATCACTTCATCTTTTAAATGATATTGGAAGAAATCACAACCCTAGATAGTTTTTAATATTGAATTTTCTTAAATCTACTTTCAAACAATTTTATTTACTTGTTTTTAAATTTAGAATCGTCACCATTTCAAATCAATCAAACAACTTGTTAGATATTAGTAATCATTTGACCTCATAAAATTAATAGTTTAGATATTAAGTCCCCGTGGGATCGATATTTTTATACTACTTGAACGATACGTGCGCTTGCGTTATACGTGTGTGTTTACGCCGGTCAAGCTTTTGGCACCGTTGCCGGGGACTTATTTATCTATCACTATTAATTTTGGGGTTAGATACGTTACTTGTATCTAATTTCTTTTTACTTATTGTTTTTGTTTTCTTGTGTTTTAGGTTCTCAGAAACTACATGAGACGAACCAGAAGCTTTGAACTCCGATCGCTTGACCCAGAAATTGAAAGAACCATCAGACAGTTGAGAAGGGAAAGACGAGAAGGCCAAGAAGCAATCATTAACATGGAACCTGAACCGTTGGAGGTTGCACCACCAATTCCCATTCGAGACAGAACCATTCCGGTGGTTGACAGACTCATTTCCTGTATTGTACTTCCTCCCTTACCAGCAAATATGTGTGACATCAAAACATGCATTCACATGATTCAGCAGTCAGTTCAGTTCGGGGGGAATGCAACTGAAGATCCTAATATCCACATCAGTAACTTCCTGGAAGTTTGTGGTACTTTCAACTACAACAGAGCAGCATAAGAAGCAATGAGACTGCGATTTTTTCCATATTCCCTGAAAGACATAGCTAAAGCTTGGCTACATTCACTACCAGCAGGTTCTATCACAACTTGGAACACTTTAGCCACCAAATTTCTTGCAAAGTACTTTCTACCAGCCAGAACCGGAAAGCTGAGGAACGACGTGTCGCGACACTCAGGTTTGGGCGTCACAACGCCCAATTTGCGACAACTAGGCGTCGCGTCGCCCGAAGCACTGAATGTTGAGTGTCGCGACGCCACCTTGTGTAAAATATTAGCAGTGTGCAATTTTTCCTTCAAATCAATTCTAAACACTTACAATTTTCTCCAAATACTTAAATACACCTAAAATCCAATTTTAGCATCATCAACACATGTTATACAACAAACAAACATGTATTCTAAATACATATATGCATTTGTTTGAATCAAAACACAAACCAAATTAGAATCTCACAATGAAATGACTCATGAATAGTTATATGTCACTTAGAGATGATCAAATGATTCTAGAATGGTTGTCATAGCTATAAGCTTTAATCTAGAGTTTCAAACTCTTATTAATTGTTCTATATCCGACATGAACATATTTGACCCAATTACAAACATATTGTGTTTATACTTCTAAAGCATTTATACACAATTAATTAGCCCAATTTCAACTTCAAGTTATGATATTATGTATCAAAATATCAAATACATAATTCATCACTATTGTTTGGGCCAAAATTGGCCCCAAGGGTAAAAATGACATTACACCGCAAAACCAACCACAAACCTGAGGCCCATCAAGCAGACTGGGCCCACAAAAGGAATGTCACGCCATGGACCGACCCGGACCGCCTCAAGGGCCCAAGCCCGTTAACACAAAGGGAGCCAACAGACACCAGTTACTGGAATCAAGAGGAAATCAAAACTCAATAAAGATCGCCATGAAGTCGACAGATTCGAGTTTTAAGACACGATCGTCAGTTATCAAGCATGAAAAATCAGGAATAACTCACATTGATGGCAACTCCAACGGGCAAAATAGAGAACATATAAAGGAAAGAAACGAAATAATAGAGGGGGCAGATCTTCAGACACGACCCATCACACAGACATTGTTAGCATACCCTGCCCTCACGGCATTCAAACTGAAGTTAAGGTATTCCTGAAACCTTGACTCTCCGATCTAGAACCATATTCCTTCCTTGACACTGATTTGAGCGTCGGAGTGCCTACGGCTTCCACCACACCGGTGGGCAGTAAGCTCCTCATTCACTCCACTCGTTTTGCAGGTTTGCTCGTGCCCTACTTTTGATAATCTCGATTGTGGACCACTACCGAAATCAGCCTCCACAATTTGGCGCCCACCGTGGGGATAACGAGCGAATTTCGCAGAAGTAAAACACATCAACGAAACAGTCAAATATGGCCTCAAGCGATGAACAAACACCAGATCCTCTAATGGCACAACTTGCCATGCTCCAAGAACGACTCCAAACCCTTGAAGAAGAAAATTTAACGATGCGAAACACCAACGAAGGCCTACGGCAAAAGTTGGATCACCTATCATCCGACCCTCTGCACGACCCTCAAGGCCAAACCAGCAATGGAGGTAACCGAAGTAATCTAACAGTTCTGCCCATGTCGGATGAGCCAAATAACAATCACCCTCCAACAACACAAGACCCAAATCCTCCTATTGATCCGACCCATCTACTGGCCAGTTCCATCAGGAGGGAATGGTTGAATTCAAAGAAGCAATTATGTCGAGACTACCGGGTGTAAAGCTCCCAATCAGAAAAAGCAGGGCCGGAGCAACTTCAGATACCTCATTCGTGGAATCAATTGTAGCAGTTGAGTTGCCACGGAAATTCAGCCCACCTGAAATGAAGCAATATGACGGGACCATATATCCGGACGACCACGTGATACATTACAAATTCAAGATGATGTCAACCGGCCTGTCTCCGAACCAGTGGGAGGCTGGAATGTGCAGAGCTTTGGGGAAACTCTGGCTGGACCTGCCCTAACGTGGTTCATTAATCTTCCATACAGATCAATCAAGTCCTACCAAGAACTGGCGGACAAGTTCGTGCAACACTTTGCAAGTTCATGTAAGTTGGAAAAGACATCAGACGACCTCAATTCCATACAGCAGAGAAGAGGAGAATCATTACGGAGCTACGTGGCCCGGTTCAACCGTGAGAGAATTACCATCCCGGATCTCCATCAGCCAACGGCAGTCGAAGCCTTCAGGAATGGACTTCTTTATGATAGCGGGATCTACAAGAAATTGACGAAATTCAGGTGCTACACAATGGACCAGGTCATGGCGCGGGCCCAGGTAGAGATAATGTGGGAATAAGATAAAAGAAATAAGAGAAGAGAGGATGACGCGAATGCACGAGTGGACAGCAGGCCTGCGGCTACCAGGCGACACATCATGGATATCCCATCTCAAACTGAAGGAAGGAACCAAAATAGGGGTGAACGACGACCCTTCTACAAGAGTGTAGACAGATGACCAAGACCATATAAAAATAGGGAGGAACTACCGGCAAGCAAACCCAGGCTTCCAGACTACAACTTTACGATTTCACCCAGAGAATTGGTGTCAGTGCTAAAGAAGATGGGGAATGAAGTAAAGTGGCCTCAACGGTCTAGGGATAGTTCATCCGAAAAGGACACTAGGAAGTGGTGTGAGTTTCACAGGGACTACGGTCACACGACAGCGGAATTGTTGCCTTGAGATTGGAAGTTTTGGAGCTACTAAACAAGGGGTTCCTGAGGGATTTGCTCACGGATAAAGGGAAGGCTACATTGGCACGAAGGGATGAGAGAGACGGTCAATGAGAAATTCCAACCCCGCTGATGAGTGGTATTTATATCACTATTTCCCACTCATTTAACCTAATATTTTGTATAGTTTCTTGAGTTTTGTGAATATTTTGATGTGTTTTGTGTTATTTTGTAGATAAATAAAGTTGGGAAATCATTGGAAGCAATTTGGGGCCAAAACAGTGAAAATTGGACAAAAATGACACTTCAGTAAATTGTCCGCGTCGCGACGCCTAAAATGCACCGAACAGTGCTAACGTGCACCGGGTCCACAAATCAGAATCTGAGAAAAGTTTGACTTTGCTAAAATGCGCCGTGACACGTGTCACAATCGCAGCCGATCTGCTAACATGCGCCGTGCCACGTGTCAGCATCCTACGGTGCTGACAGTCATCATCGCCACGTGTGCCACTTGGCATCCTACGTGTCTCCATGTCATCAGCCACGTCAGCAAGTCAACAAGTCAAGATTGCCACGTGTCGTGCCATATCATCATCAGCCAATCAGGAAGTGCCACGTGTCGCAATCATGCGGTGCCGACAGTCTCTATCCCACGTGTCACAATAATTGAAGCCCAACCACCGCGCCACGTGTCACCTTATCAGCTTATCCAGAATCTTCAAACCGGCGAACCAGAGCGTGCCACGTCGACAAAAGCTGGCGTAGCGACGCTGAAGGCCCTGGCGTCGCGACTTTGGAAGCCTACCGAGGCCTATAAATTGAGCTCGAGATTTCGGAATTCATTGCACCACTCTCTCTCTTATATCTTTCTAAAGAGAGAGTTTCTCTCTCTATATTCTTTTAGTTTTTAGTTTTTTAGTTTTGTAAATAATTTTAATTACGTTTTGTAATAATAGTAATTTAATTTTTACTTTTTACTTTTTACAGTTGTTACTATTTACCATGAGAAGGTAACTTCCCCAGCTAGGGTGAAAGGTAATTTTTTACTGTTACTATTTAGATTAATCTCCCTTAAAAATAATATATTCACTATTTAAAATATTGACTTAAAAAGGATACCGCCAGATTGGTCGGTTGGTAATTCATTTTAATCTGGTTTAAACCTGACTAATAAAGGATACCGCCAGATTGGTCGGTTGGTAATTTAATTTTGGTTCCGCATTTATGGCTGGTTGGACTTAATTTGACTTAATCAGGATACCGCCTATATGGTCGGTTGGTAATATTATCATAAGTTTATATATTATTTTATGGGAGATATCTAAATTAGTAGTAGTAAAAGTAATTTCTTTTACCTTAGCATTTTATTTTATTTTACTTTTCATTTTTATTTTATGTCTTTTACTTTTCAGTATTTTTACTTTATGTCTTTTACTTTTAAGTTGTTACTATCCCTAGTTATGTGTTAGTTATCTGGGGTTGTGATGAATTCTAATATCACCGGTTTATAAGGGGTTATTTTATAGTTTGGGTAATTTAAAGGTTTACTTATTAAGTCTTAAGCTTAATGCTTCTTGTTGTTTGATCACCAATAAGATTGATGTGGTAAATCTAAAATGAACTAGACATATGGATTTTAGGTTTCAGCCTTAGACTTAATAGCCCACGATCTTCCTTGAGGATAGATAACCCTTTAATAGATTTCCTTACAGGATATGAATATACTTGTCGGGCGGGGGTAGCCATAATTGGAACTTAAACTTAATGAATCCAGATAATTTGGTTGACATAGACATATGGTTTAATTGGGTTAAACTGGGTATTTGCGTCTGACCATCGACAGAGGCTTTTGCATAATTTAGTGTTCCAGGTTAGTAAACTGATTTATTACAAAAACATAAAATAATCACTTCATCTTTTAAAAGATATTAGAAGGATTCACAACCATAGATCTTTGTGTCTTTTGTTATTTTCCTTAGTATTTTCTTTTGTCTTTTATTTATTTATTTATTTATTAAAACACTTTCAAGCAATCAAACAATCATTCTCTTCACCCTCAATTAAATATTTGTAAATAAATAGATTCAATAATTAATAACAACAGTAGGAATTAAGTCCTCGTGGGATCGATATTTTTATACTACTTGAACGATACGTGCGCTTGCGTTATACGTGTGTGTTTACGCCGGTCACCCGCCACCCCCAATTAATAACACTGTTAATGTCATTTCAGGAGGATCGGGAGTCAGTGGAGCTACCTATTCAGCAGCTAAACGACATTCAAGGGCGTTGGCAAATAATACTTCACACACCTTGATGTCTGTAGAGAGGGTCTCCACATGTTTGGTAATTGAGTTTCCAGACGACAAGGATTCACACGATTTGAATCCCCACCACGACGCTTTGGTCATTTCCCTACAAGTGGTGAACTTCATGGTCAAACGAGTGTTAGTCGACACGAGCTCCTCAGCTAATATAATCTTCGCCAGTGCTCTAGCCGACATGGGTACATAGTTGGATAACATAAACAGGTGGACTACAGTACTGATCGGGTTTAGTGGAGAACAAAAATTCACTACGGGGGAAGTATCGCTCCCAGTCTACGCTGCCGGAGTCAATAAAATGACTAATTTCCTGGTCTTGGACAGCCCTTCAGCCTACAACCTAATCATGGGCAGGCCCTGGATTCATGACATGAGGGCTGTTTCATCAACCTATCACCAATTAATAAAATTCCCTACTAGATGGGGAGTTCAAGAAATAAAAGAAGATCAGTTGGCGTCAAGGAGCTGCTACCAAACGACCTTGAAGGCTAAAGTTGAATCGGCATAGCAATTACAGGTTGGGCCTTGCGCATCGGAGCCAACTCTACCGAATATTGAGAAGCTCGACGAGGTCCAGATTCATCCTCAGGTCACAGATCACAAGGCCATGGTTGGAGCGGATTTAGATCCCAAACTACGAGCCGACCTGGTAGAATTCTTGAAAAGGTGACGCGACAGCTTCGCGTGGTCACACAAAGATATGACTGGAATTGATCCGGAGCTCATTACTCACGAATTGCATGTGGATCCAGACCACATCCCTGTTAGACAGAAAAGAAGAAAGTGTGCTTCTGAAAGGAACCGGATCATTGACGAAGAGGTACAAAAGTTATTGCAGAATGAAGCGGTTAGAGAAGTACAATTTCCGGAGTTGCTTGCGAATGTTGTAGTAGTGAAGAAAAAGAATAGGAAGTGGAGAGTCTGCATCGACTTCACGGATTTGAACAAGGCTTGTCCAAATGACTCGTTTCCTTTACCACATATTGATTCAATGGTGGATGCGACTGCAAGACACGAGTTATTAAGCTTCATGGATGCGTATTCAGGCTACAACCACATCCTCATGTATCCTGACGATCAAGAGAAGACAACCTTTGTCACAAACCGGGGGATATTCTGCTACAAAGTCATACCATTTGGCTTGAAGAACGCGAGAGCAACGTACCAGCGAATGGTCAATAAAATGTTCGACAATCAAATTGGGAAGACAATGGAGGTTTATATTGACGATATGCTGGTGAAATCTGTCAAATCTGAGCAACATCTCAGTCATCTGGAAGAAGCCTTCGACATCATGGACAGGTACATAATGAAATTGAATCCTACTAAGTGTGCGTTTGGTGTCGCTTCAGGGAAATTCTTGGGGTACTTAGTCACGCGACGAGGCATTGAAGCAAATCCAGACCAGATTAGATCAATCCTCGACATCCCTTCGCCTTCTAGCCCGAAGGATATCATTCGACTAACCGGGAGGATCGCGGCGTTGAGCAGGTTCATCTCCAAATCCACAGATAAAAGTTTTTTATTATTCTCAGCTTTAAAAAGGGCAAATAAATTCGAATGGACTCCTGCTTGTGAGGAAGCGCTGAAAGAACTCAAACAATATTTAACTTCACCACCATTGTTGTCAAAACCACACGACAAAGAAAGGCTCTACCTCTATTTGGGAGTCTCGGAACACGCTGTCAATGGAGTCTTGGTGAGAGAGGAGTCGGGGCATCAACAACCAATCTACTACGTAAGTGATGAGTGGTATTTATATCATTATTTCCCACTCATTTAACCTAATATTTTGTATAGTTTCTTGGGTTTTGTGAATATTTTGATGTGTTTTGTGTTATTTTGTAGATAAATAAAGTTTCAGGACATTCTGGAGGTGATTTGGGCCAAAACAATGAAAATTGGACGAAAATGGACATTTTGGTAAATTCCCGCGTCGCGACGCCAAAACCTTCCGCGTCGCGATGCCTAACGTGCGCCGGGTCCATAAATCAGAACCTGAGAAAAGTTTGACTTTGCTAACATGCGCCGTGCCACGTGTCACCATCACAGCCGATCTGCTAACATGCGCCGTGACACGTGTCAGTATCCTACGGTGCCGACATTCATCATCGCCACGTGTGCCACGTGGCATCCTACGTGTCTCCATGTCATCAGCCACGTCAGCAAGTCAACAAGTCAACATTGCCACGTGTCGTGCCACATCATCATCAGCCAATCAGGAAGTGTCACGTGTCGCAATCCTACAGTGCCGACAGTCTCTTTCCCATGTGTCGCCACGTCACCGCCACGTCAGCATCAATCATTGAGTATCTAATACTTATCTGACACGTGGCGGATAAGAATCTCATCGACCAATCAGAAGCCGCCACGTGTCACAATAATTGAAGCCCAACCACCTCGCCACGTGTCACCTTATCAGCTTATCCAGAATCTTCAAACAGACGAACCAGAGCATGCCACGTCGACAAAAGCTGGCGTAGCGACGCCAAAGGCCCTGGCGTCGCGACGCTGGAAGCCTACCGAGGCCTATAAATTGAGCTCGAGATTTCAGTTTTAGATGCACCACTCTCTCTCATCTCTTTGATGTAAAGAGAGAGTTTCTCTCTCTACTTTCTTTTAATTTTTAGTTTTTTAGTTTTGTAATTATTTTTAAATACGTTTTGTAATAATAGTAATTTACTTGTTTTTTACTTTTTACAGTTTTTACTATTTACCATGATGAGGTAACTTCCCCAGCTAGGGTGAAATGTAATTCTTTTACTGTTACTATTTAGATTAATCTCCCTTAAAAAAAATATATTCACTACTTAAAATATTGACTTAAAAAGGATACCGCGAGATTGGTCGGTTGGTAATTCATTTTAATCTGGTTTAAACCTGACTAATAAAGGATACCGCCAGATTGGTCGGTTGGTAATTTAATTTTGGTTCCGCCTTTATGGCTGGTTGGACTTAATTTGACTTAATCAGGTTACCGCCTATATGGCTGGTTGGAAAAAAGAATACCGCGAGATTGGTCGGTTGGTAATTCATTTTAATCTAGTTTAAACCTGACTAATAAAGGATACCGCCAGATTGGTCGGTTGGTAATTTAATTTTGGTTCCGCCTTTATGACTGGTTGGACTTAATTTGACTTAATCAGGTACCACCGCCTATATGGCTGGTTGGAAAAAGAATCACAGGTTTATATATTATTTTATGGGAGATATCTAAATTAGTAGTAGTAAAAGTAATTCCTTTTACCTTAGCATTTTATTTTATTGTAATTTACTTTTCAGTCTTTACTTTACCGTATTTTTACTTTATGTATTTTATTTTCAAGTTTTTACTAACCCTAGTTATGTGTTGTAACTAAATTAGTTATCTGTGGTTGTGATGACTTTTAATATCACCGTTTTATAAGGGGTTAGATTATAGCTTGGGTAATATAAAGATTAATTTATTGAGTCTTAATCTTAATGCTTTTTAATTAACTGGCCATTAATAAAATTGATCTGGTAAATCTAAAATGAACTAGACATAGGGATTTTAGGTTTCAGCCTTAGACTAAATAGCTCACGATCTTCCTTGAGGATAGATAACCCTTTAATAGATTTCCTTACAGGATAGGAATATACATGTCGGGCGGGGGGTAACCATAATTGGAACTTAAACTTAATGAATCCAGATAATTTGGTTGACATAGACATATGGTTCAATTGGGTTAAACTGGGTATTTGTGTCTGACAATCGACAGAGGCTCACACATAATTTAGTGTTCCAGGTTAATAAATCAATATATTACCCAACTTTAAGATAACCACTTCATCTTTAAAATGATATTGGAAGAAATCACAACCCTAGATAGTTTTTAATATTGAATTTTCTTAAAACATATTTTCGACAATTTTATTTACTTGCTTTTAAATTTAGAATCGTCACCATTTCAAATCAATCAATCAACCTGTTAGATACTAGTAATCATTTGACCTCATAAAATTAATAGATTAGATATTAAGTCCTCGTGGGATCGATATTTTTATACTACTTGAACGATACGTGCGCTTGCGTTATACGTGTGTGTTTACGCCGGTCAGTAAGCAGAGCATTGCTGGGGGCAGAGACACGCTACCCGTTAATGGAGAAGTTGGTCTTCGCTCTTGTCACAGCCGCGAGGAAACTCAGACCCTATTTCCAAGGACATGCGATCACAATCTACACGACGTACCCTTTGAGGAGCATTCTCCATAAACCTGAATTGTCAGGGAGGTTGATGAAGTAGGCGATTGAGCTTGGAGAGCACGGCATAGATTACCAGCCTAGAACGGCTATCAAGTCGCAAGCTTTGGCCTATTTTGTGGCCGACTTCGCTCCCGGTATTTTGGCGGTAGCCGAAGCTGAAGTCAACTTCATTCAGTCGACAGCCCCTTGGAAGTTAGCAGTTGACAGGTCGAGTAACAAAAAGGGTTGTGGTATTGGAATGGTGGTCACTACTCCCACGGGCGATACTCTGCAACAGGCAATCAAATGCGGTTTCAGAGTTACCAACAACGAAGCAGAATACGAAGCACTGGTCGCAGGATTATTATTGGCCAATGAATTGGGAGCGAAAGAGATAAAAGTGACGTCTGACTCTCAGTTGATAGTCAACCAAATTGAGGGATCTTATCAGGCTAGGGGACAGAAGATAATGATATACGGTCGACATTCGATAAATTTTCCATAACCCAAGTCCCAAGAAACGAAAATTCCCAGGCTGATGCATTGGCGACCCTCAGATCGACTATGGAAGGCGACAAACCACGAACAATACCAGTAGTGTATTTGAGCTGGCCGACAATCTGGAAGGAGAGGCAGCTGTAGCCGCTATCAGGTCAGTCGAAAGTTGGATGACACCGATCGTCGAATATTTGCAAAAAGGCCTGCTTCCAGAAGACAAAGTGCAAGCTAGGAAAGTTCAAAGACAGTCTGCAAGGTTCGTGGTGTTCAAAGGTCAGTTGCTAAGAAGGTCGTTCACGGGACCATACTTGAAATGCTTAACACACGACGAAGCTCAGCATGTATTGACTGAATTGCACGAAGGGGAATGTGGGAACCACTCAGACGGCGGGAGTTTGGCTCTCCGAGCCCATTCGACAGGGTATTACTAGCCGACAATGAGACTAGACTCCGCTGAATTCACAAAGAGGTGTGATAAGTGCCAGCGATTCGCACCAGTTCCTCATCTACCACTAGAAAAACTAAACCCAATTTTATCTCTGTGGCCGTTCATGAAGTAGGGCATGGACATTGTTGGAAAACTCCCAGCCGCACCCGGCCAACGTGTCTACATGCTTGTAATGACAAATTATTACTCGAAGTGGATAGAAGCTGAAGCTTTTGCCAAAGTACGCGACAAGGAGGCTCAGACGTTCGTTTGGAGGAATATCATATGTCGGTTCGGCATACCAAGAGAAATTGTGACTGACAATGGTTCACAGTTCATCAGCCATCATTTTCAAGATTTCTGCAGGAACTGGGGCATTAAACTGAACTTATCGACACCGTGTATTCCACAAGCAAATGGCCAAGCAGAGTCGTCCAATAAAACAATCTTGAACACAATGAAGAATATGTTGGAGAAGGCTAAGGGCGCTTGGGCGGATGAGTTACCTGGAGTCTTGTGGTCGTACCGAACAACCGTGAGATCTTCCACTGGCGAAACTCATTTCGCATTGGCATTTGGAACAGAAGCGGTTATTCCAACAGAAGAAGTCATCCCCTCCCCACGATACCAATGGCTCGACGGAAAAAGTAATCAACAACTGATGAACTTCAATCTCGACACGATTGATGATACTAGGGACAGAGCTTCCATTCGACTGGCTACTTATCGACAGAAGATGGCCAGATACTTCGACAAAAATGTTAGGACTAGAACTTTCCGCACTGGTGATTGGGTCCTACGAAGAGTGTTCCAGAACACTAAGGAAAATGGAGATGGGAAGTTGGGCCCAAATTGGGAAGGCCCTTATCTTATCACATGGGTTGTTGGGAAAGGAGCCTACAAGTTACAGACCGTGGAGGGGAATCCCGTTCGCAACAGTTGGAACGCGGTGCACCTTAAAAGATTTATACGGTAACATTTATGTTTTGTCATTTCCGTGCCAGTTAACTTTTTAGAATTGTCGTATTTAAATAAAGCAAATACGTTTGTAGAAGTTATTCGACGAATTGCAATAAAGATTGTTCATTGAATCATCGTCCCACTTTTTACATTCAAAATAATAAATCGTTTATCATTTTTATACACAACGTCAAAAGTACAAAATGTTTTTTTTTGGCCATCCTTTCGATTATAAATACAAACTGCACAAACACATTCCAGTTAACTCATATATCCTCGGCCTCAAAGACCCGCTCCCTCTACATCAGTGGTTGTTGGGATGCTGGCAGGGACATCTTCTTCATTCTCCACAATCATGGGCTCAGAATGGCCAGCGGCCAGTCCGACATTTTCTCCTTCTTTTTCATACTTCTCGACCTCCACCGTCTCCTCAACATGTGCTGCAACTGGCTCGACCTCGCCATTCTTCATTTCAATTTCTGTTCCTAACTCTTCGACTTCTTCCTCGGCCGACGAAGAGATGCCAGCTGCATGCCTTTCGAATTCTCGAATCCATTTCTCAAGCTTCCATTCCACGTGTTTCCCAGCTAGAAACTCCTTCATTAAGTCATACCTATTCTTCATCATGGAGTCAATAGCAATGTCCTCCATCTGCTCTATCAATGACTCTTTCTCCTTCTTCACATTTTCGAACCCTTCCTTGTAACCTTCAATCATTAGCTCGGCGGTCTCCTTCTCCAGCTTGAGTGTAGCTTTCACTTCCTTCAATTCATTCTCAAGAACCTTCTCATTCCTCTGCGATGCGACCAGCCCAGATTTTAGGTCAGACGAATCCTTCCTCGCAGCCGACAGGGCCTTCTCCAGTTCTTTGACCCTTCTCTGATTAGACTCCGCATTCTTTCGCAGAAATAAGCTGCATTCCAGTGCTTGGGGGATTTGATTCAGAGCGTCATTCAAAAATAATAATAATAATAATAATAATAATAGTGATTAAGAAAAAAACCCCTTACTTGATAGTTTAAGGCGATGGCTTTCTTCATGGCCTCCACAGGCCCGATTTGTGCCAATCTTACTTCATCCCCTTGAAGTAGTAATCCTCCGACGAATGAGTCAATGCTTGAGGGATCTGAGATTGCAGTCGACTCCCGCGAGACTTTTAGGGTGAGGTTATCAGAGTCCTCTTCTGTTTCTGCCTCGGCGACTGATTTCCTTTTCTTCCCCGCAGAAGCCATCTTAGTCGACTTCCTTTTCTCTGCGACACCCTCACTCGGAATAACCTCCCGAATTTGAGTGCTAGCTTCTCCTTCTGCCTCTACCCCTATCTTCTTATGCTTCCTTGATTTTCTTCGACTCTTCATTTTGTTGAGTGAAGCTACCGCAAATGGCCCAGTCATCATTTCCTCTGCACATAAAAATTCTTCAGTTTTTAGGGGCTCTCGATATCTATTTTCCCCATACAACGTGTGAATCGACCATCTACAGTTTTCACCGGCAAAACGTTTTTACAGAGGGCCAGAACTTTACCTCATTCTCGGTGATAGATATCCTCCCATAACGGAGTCGCCCTTAGTCTTCCCTCTGTTTTACACTGTCTTTCCTCAGCCGACAGAGATAGAACGGTTTTGGTATTTGAGATTGTACGTGCAGTTATGACGGGTGACCTATTTCGTAAAGGATCTGCAATAAATAAATGCGTGGTTATTTGAATGCGTGAATTTGGCTCAAAAAATTATGATTTAAGGAAATAAAGTTACTCACTCGACGGACACCAAAATTCAGGGATTCGACCAGCCCCTGTTGATCCAAATATACCATCCCCATTTGCAAAGAAGTAGTAGGACTGCCAATTCCCTCTATCATTAGTTGGCAATCCAGTAACTAATGGCATTTTCCTCTGTCTAAGGATGAGAGTATATCTCCATTTTTCCTTCAAATGCTCCTTTAAGTAGTAAGTCTCTAACACATCTCTTACCTCGAAGAGGATTCCCAACTCAATGGCCAAACACTCAATCGACAATAAGATTCTCCACGCGTTAGGCATCAATTGTGAGGGGGGCAACCCGAAAATGATCTAGAACTTCCCAGACCAATCTCAGGATAGGAAATCTCAACCCTACAAAAAATGGACGTACGTAAAATCCCATCCACCCCGGGACCTTGTAATATATTCTTTCATTCGACGAAGGCACCCGGAGCTCCAAAGAATCTGGGAACCTACACATAATGCTGAGTTCCCTCAACAATTTCCCTGTCATTCGACTAGCAGGTTTTTTCGACAGTAAATTCGTGGGTTCACTGGTAGAAGGAAAGTCACTCGACTCCCCGACAGCGGGCAAAGATCTGAGTGGTATGGCCTCAGTAGGGGTCTCTTGGGAAAGCCTAGCTAGAGTGACTGCACCACTTTCGATCATCCCCTGATATGACCGATCTCTGTCCTCTACACCCTCATTGGTGTCACTCGACGAATCGACATAACTGTCAATACTAGCCTAAGCTACCTAGAGAGTCTCCACTCGACATCTTCCAAACAACTAGCATATAAACAACTAACTTCCCTAGTACCAACCTTCTAAGATCAAAACCCACAAACACGATTTCTCAACGAGTCACACAAACCCCAAAGATCAAACGGCCAAATCTACCTTAGAACAACTTGAATATTCAATATGAATGTTTAAAGAAATTGAAGAACATGAGAAAGTTTTGAAGAATACCTTTGTGACACTTGAGAGCTCTATCTTTACTCGACTTCTGAATGAAGCAAAATGAAATGCCCAAAGCTCTTTTATACACACAACTTGAATTGGCGCCAAAGTTCCCGCCAAAAGACTCCCCGTAACTCGCGTTAGGGTTTGCAATTGATGGCCAGAGACAATTTGGTGATATTCCAAGTGTCGGATATGTGGACCAAAGACATCTACATGTCGGTTCATCTCGAGCTACGTTAGGAGTACGATGATATTTAATAGTTTCAAGAACAACTCGACCGGGGACATCCCCCTGATGAAAAAAGAATTATGTTTTTCACTCGACAACTCGAGAGAAGTTATTCCTGAACACCATCAAGTTCAGTCGACCGGGGACATCCCCCTGATAAAATAAGAATTATGTTTTTCACTCGACAAGTCGAATGAAGCCACTCCTGAACCCCATCAAGTTCAGTCGACCATGGGACATCCCCCTGATAAAATAAGAATTATGTTTTTCACTCGACAAGTCGAATGAAGCCACTCCTGAACCCCATCAAGTTCAGTCGACCGGGGACATCCCCTTGATAAATAAGAATTATTTTATTTACTCGGCAAGTCGAGTGAAGCTACTCCTGAACCACAATCCGGTTCAGTCGACCGGGACTCCCCTGATGAGATAATGGTTATGACAGTCATTTGGCACACTCGACATGTCGAATGAAAAGAATCCTGAACCACAATCCGGTTCAGTCGACCGGGGACTTCCCCTGATAAGAAAATGGTTATGAAAGTCATTCGACACATACGACATGTCGAATGAAATGATTCCTGAACAACCATCAAGTTTAGTCGACCAACAACTTCCCCTGATGAGATAATGGTTATGACAGTCATTCGACACACTCGACATGTCGAATGAAAAGAATCCTGAACCACAATCCGGTTCAGTCGACCGGGGACTTCCCCTGATAAGATTATGGTTATGAAAGTCATTCGACATACTCGACATGTCGAGTGAAAAGAATCCTGAACCAGAATCCGGTTCAGTCGACCGGGGACTTCCCCTAATGAGATAATGATTATGACAGTCATTCGACACACTCGACATGTCGAATGAAAAGAATCCTGAACCACAATCCGGTTAAGTCGACCGGGGACTTCCCCTGATAAGAAAATGGTTATGAAAGTCATTCGACGCATACTACATGTCGAATGAAATGATTCCTGAACAACCATCAAGTTCAGTCGACCAGCAACATCCCCTGATGAGATTATGGTTATGAAAGTCATTCGACATACTCGACATGTCGAGTGAAAATAATCCTGAACCATAATCCGGTTCAGTCGACCGGGGACTTCCCCGGATGAGATAATGGTTATGAAAATCAATCGACGCATTTGACATGTCGGGCGAAATAAATCCTGAGCCGTCATCTAATTCAGTCAACCGGGAGACGACCTTGCTAACTCACGTCGAGTCAAGCAAAAGACATGATAAATAACTCGTCACATACAAGTCGAGTGAGCTCACCCCAGAACGTCTGTCTCATTCCGTTGACCAAAGACATCCTCTGCTGACTCATGTCGAGTCAAACAAGGTATAGTAATCACTTGGCACATGCAAGTCGAGTGAGGTTGCGCCTGAACAAACGTCTGGTTCAGTCGACCTTGTACGTCCCCTGATCCCATACGACATGCACCAAAGCCACTGTTCGGTTCAATTCGCATTGGATGATCCCCCATAATCTCACAAGGTCGACGTACTTGAAATATGAGTTCCCCAATTACGATATGTCGAACAAGGTAGATTTCCTCGACCGTCACGGTGGATCCAAAGACACCTCCAAAATTACTATCGAAAGCCAGAATCATGGAGACAAAAATTCCCCACTCACGAGCTGTACGACGAATATTTGCCCTAGATCACAACCATGATCAACAAAATTGAAGAACATTTCCAGATTCACTCGACGTACTCGAATGTACTCTCTCTAAGCCTAGGACTCCCAGACTTAGAGAGTATGAGACAAATTGTTTGGGCAAAATTGGCCCCAAGGGTAAAAATGAAATAACATTACACCGCAAAACCAACCACAAACCTGAGGCCCATCAAGCAGACTGGGCCCACAAACGGAATGTCACGCAACGGGGACCGACCCGGAACCGCCTCAAGGGCCCAAGCCCGTTAACACAAAGGGACCAACAGACACCAGTTACTGGAATCAAGAGGAAATCAAAACTCACTAAAGATCGCCATGAAGTCGACAGATTCGAGTTTTAAGACACGATCGTCAGTTATCAAGCATGGAAAATCAGGAATAACTCACATTGATGGCAACTCCAATGGGCAAAATATAGAACCTATAAAGGAAAGAAACGAAATAATAGAGGGGGCAGATCTTCAGACACGACCCATCATACAGACATTGTTAGCATACCCCGCCTTCACGGCATTCAAACTAAAGTTAAGGTATTCCTGAAACCTTGACTCTCCGATCTAGAACTATATTCATTCCTTGACACTGACTTGAGCGTCGGAGTGCCTACGGCTTCCACCACACCGGTGGGCAGTAAGCTCCTCATTCACTCTACTCGTTTTGCAAGTTCGCTCGTGCCCTACTTTTGATAATCTCGATTGTGGACCACTACCGAAATCAGCCTCCACAACTATATGTCTCACTAATGAAGAACATAGCTTAGGATAAGACCAACTTACCTAGGAAGCTTGATACAAAGATACAATCTTCTTCTCATTGTTGAAATGGTTGGAGAACTTCCAAAGTTTAGCAAGCTTGACTCCAAGATCTAATCTTAATTCAAATGCTAGCAAGTTCCACTCCATGATCCAATATTGATTTCTCATTGTTGAAAATTTGTAGAGATATTCCAAAACTTCTCTAAACACTTCTCTAACTTAGACTAATTTTTCTAACTCTTGTTTGTTTTAGCTTTCTGAAGCTTGATTAAAATATTTGCTCAAGTTTGCTATTTATAGCAAAACTTAGGCAATTTTAATTAATAAAAGTTATAATCAACTTTTATGTGAGCTTAATCTAATTTATCCAAATATGTATTATTAGGTGTGACTAATCACAATTGTCTACTACTTTGATTTAATCCAATTAAATCAAGACAAAGTTAATTAATTATGGATTAGTTACATGTCTACTACTTTAGTTTAATCCAATTAAATCAAGCCAAATACATATATAATTATATTTTTTTAATTACCAAAATATCATCAAATTGTAGAGATATTTATGAAATTACGACAAGCCCTTATGTAATTTTGATTAATCCAATTAGGTCAAAATAAATAATCAATATTATCCAATAACACTTGATTATATTGGTTGATAATTATAATATCGAATAGTATTTATTATCATAAATTATCGGCTACCTAAGTACTCAACGAATACACTTCATATTGTGAGACTCTCTAAGTTCATATACGTTCGTCATATAAGTCTAGCTAATATGTACGCAATTCAGCCACGTCTGAATTCGCGAAGAACACTAACGACCTTTATGAACTATACAAGTCGAGGTCATCACATATTGACGGTCAAAATGATCATGTATGCTACTTGACTCGAGTAGATTCCTATTGACGGTGGGGTGTACTTCAAATTAT
>SKCR01044856.1:0-85421 GCA_019454045.1 Zanthoxylum bungeanum | reverse complement strand
TTATGAAAAGGTAGTGAGTGAAGGAAGACACCCAACCATCACCTAGCTCCAACAAAGCCTTTGATTAACCCATTTCAACTCACTATCAAAACGATTAACTAAAGCACAAATCATAAACATCACAAGAAATGATTTTGGGGCCGATTCAAAATATCCCCAGTGGAGTCGCCAGACTGTAGACAACAGAACCTGGGCGACGCTGTTCTAGGCTCGCGGCCTAGTTGGGAAGTACGAAATAACATGGAGTCGCCACCCATTGTGAACCGGGACAAAGATTTAAGGCCGCACTCACCCCTCGTAAGGGAAGACCTCAAACCGTTGGGTTCGGAATGGTCCCTTACTTATGTCACTTGTGATGATATGATTTGTGCAATGAATCAACCAAGTCTACTTAATAATCATGCTCAAGGATACTTAGATCTAATCATGCTTTCATTCAAATAACTCCACGCAATGTAACACAACGAGCATATTGAGCTATTAAATCAACATGTATAAATCATTATCCTAACACATCATAAACTAATAATATGCATAAGGAACAACCTAAATATGCTTTAACAAATAAATAAAAACTAAATTATACCATGCTTTAAATAATAAATGAATAACCTAAAGACTATAACATGCTCAAATACAAATTTGGATAAGACGAGATATGTGTATCTTAAGTGGTACGTGACATTGTATCCCGAGTGCAGACCATACTACCGTCCATTCGGAATCGGCTATGGAATTTATGTCCGGGTTTCCATCCGATATACCACAAAAGGGAACACATATCCCGCTCATCCAACAATCACATCATGCCTCAAACGACTCTCATACAATTATATATCAAAATAAATAAACAAAAATAAAGAAGATAAGTAAAAAGGTGCCCTCAGGTCTAACCTCTTTTGTCGTTCCTCGAAAGCGCGTTACACGGCCGTCGGAAGGATTGATACTCCCCAAATTTTCTGGTTCACTAATCCAACGATTTTCCTCGCGGTTTCACTGCTCGGGTTGTTGTTTTCACTCCGTTTCTCTACTGTTTTAAGGGTATTTTCTGGTTACTGTTTCAGGTCTATTAGGCTATTGTTTTGGGGAATGTTTTTAGAGATTTGGGGACTGTTTTTGGGGTGTATTTCAGGTGCAGTTTTAAGAGGCTGACTTGCGTGGACAATAGGGGCAGTAGAGGGCTGTGTGCGTAAGTTATAGGGGCTGTGAAGGGGGCTGCAGTGGGCTTAAATTTCAGGGCAGTGAAGAGACAGTTCGGCGTGAGTTATAGGGCTGATTTGGAGGTAGTTTTGTGTGATCAATAAGGGCTAGTTGGAGGCAGTTTTGGCGTGAGTGATGAAGGCAGAATAAAGGGGCTGGATGAGGAGCAAACAGGCGTGAATGATGGGGCTGGTTGGAGGCAGTTTTGTGTGCGTGAAATTGGCTAGCTTGATGAGTGCTATTGCGTGAAGTTTGGCTGAGATTTAGGGTGAAACGTGGAGTGATGGGTGTTGATTGTGGGGGCAGTGGTGAGAGGGTGTGTGAGGGGTACGCTGGTACGTGGTGTGTGGCAACGTACATGAGGGTTGATGATGCGCTAAAAGGGCCTTTGTGTTGTCAGTCAGTTGCTGAGACGTGTTTGGGGCGAGGGGAAGCAGGTCAAGGTGGCTTCTTGCGTTAAGGGGCAACGTGAGTGAGTGCAAAGTGTGGGTTGAGCGTGGCTTGCTAAGGTGTACGCAGGCTATGAGTGGGCGTGGACCGTTGAAGGCGATTGGTGAGGGCAGTGAATGTCGAGCTAGGGTATTTTTGTTGTGTGATTTTTTTTGTGAGAATTATCTGCCAGCCAGCCAGGGTTTGAATTGTGTGGAGAAGGGTTATTTTTATAGGCCAATGGAGGGGGTTTACCTTGTTGGGGAAGGAATCAAATTTGTGTATTAATTAGGAGATATTTTTAATTTAGTATGTGATAAGGAAATCTTTTAATTTGGGGAAATGATTTATGTATTTTAGGAAAGAGATTTAATTTAATTTAGGAAGGTGATTTAATTTGTGACATGTATTTTAATTTAATTTATTATTTAATTTGTGAGATGTGTTTTAAATGTTTTAATTATTTTTGGATGTGATTTAATGGGTTTGGTGTGTTTTAAAACAGAGGTCCAACAAGCGAACCCGAAGCGAAACAAGCGAGTTAAATCTGACAAAATGCTAATTTCCAACTTTACCCTTCCAACGTCCGTTTCCCGCGGCTTTCACAACTAAAGAGGTAGTGTCTCCATACGAGACTCATCATCGGGCTAATATGCAAAAATACAGTGCCTACAACCGTGCCTCTGCTGTGAGTCGAAATATATTCATGGGGTCCTCTTCCCATTATGGAATTCGATTTAATTATTGAATTCTCATTTTTCCGTTGGGGATTACGGTATTACATAAAATAATGGGAGGCACTGTTAAGTTTAAAATATTCCATAACTTTGGCAGTGTGTATTTTTATGGAAATTGCCGCTTGTTTGTTTCCTTATTCTATAGTATATAGAATTAAACTTTTATTTACTGCACACATATTATGATATGTTATCTGACTAGACTCTTGGTTGCAGTTATTCTAGAATAGGTTCTAGATACTATTAGACAAGGATATTATTAGATTGGTCTAAACCATCGGGAACTGTTGTTCCGATTTTCTTGAAAAATCAAGATGGTTAATGACTTAGTTTCTAACTCATGATAGATAATCTAGATAGATATCCCCTTTAGGATATAATACTTTAGAGACAATAGTTTCTTATGCAGTAATAATTGACTTGAATTAGTTCATGTCTCGAGATTCTTGACTGGCATTTAGAAAGCCCTATTAGGTATTTGTTTATCTAGTAATGACGTTTCTAAGCTTTAATTACCTTTAGAGGTAATGTGTCTGACACAATTTGCTAATCAGTTATTTACAATTGTTGTGAATAGTTGAATGCAAATAGTAAAGCTAAAGAAAGGAGATGCATATATTTGTGTATAGAAAATATCGATTTTCACAATACTACAACTATAGGTATTGGATACCAGATCTCCCGTCTAGTTATTTGAAATATTGGTTAACGATTGTTTTGATATTTGATATCAGAACTCGGGACTATTGGATAGTCACTTGTTCTTTATAAACAATTGTTACATATTTTATAATAACTAGTAGTGTCATTGACGTAGAGATAAACATTAAGAAAAATTATTCGGTAAAGTAAATAATTTAGAACGGTGCTTTATGAATTTAATCGCTTAAGTATTGGATGCTTATTCCGTATGGTTAAAGATGGTTTGATACTAGATCACACCACATATCCTTATCCATTTAATGAATATTGTATTCAGGAAAGTGATTAAGATCTCGTTTAACCAATGATTATCATTGGACCACCAGATTTATTTAACTGATACATTGGATGTATGTAGTTTAATAAATAATAATTGCTTAACGTAGTTTTCTATACTTCGTAACTTAGTTGATGAATTGTCATAACTTAGTTATGTGTTTCTGAAGGAACACATATTGAAAGTCTTGAAAGTATCAAGAACTTTCAATCTGTTCTGATGAAACGTAGATTGAATATTTTTGACTTGTTCAAATATATTCAATCTAAAATAGATTGAAAACTTGATCCTTAAAATTCATTACATGTCTTTGAAATGTTCAAAGATCTTTGATACGATCAAACGTATGAATTTAAAGCAATTAGTTCTAAGGTTATTTAGTGAATATGATTCATATTCAATATTATTCTTCCACGATTCCATCTTGATGGAATTGAGTAGTGAGAGCAATAGAATCTTATATGATTTGATTCGTTTGATATTGAATGTTACCGAATTAGTTTCAATACTCTTGGGGATATACTCCAGTAACACTAATACATCTCTTTAATTAATGTTCCATTAATTTATGCAGTTACATATATGATATGTATAGGTAGAAAATTTGAATCTTGAAAAGTTTGAGATTTGAATCTTTCTTTTATATAATAGTTATATAATGGAAATTACTTACACCTTGGAGGTATAAGTGAAAATTTATCATTTATTCTATTTAATAGAATATTGTATTCTATTTAATAGAATATCTTTCCTACGATCCTAAGTAATAAAATTGTTTTATTACTTGGTGTGTAACATCTGATGTTAACTATTGTAGAAAAGACTTGACTTATTGAAGTCAAATGTGAGATTGATAAATTTAAATGGAACTACGTAATTAATAAGATGAAACAACCCTTATACATCTTCTATATAAGTCTAATAGGATATCAGAATCATTTACGAGTATTTGATACTTAATGGTTCTGTTGTTTTCTTATTGAAGAAAATTATCCTATAACTTATAATGGAAGCGATATTTGATATCGATTCCGGAAGTTCACCATTGAACCATAGATCTAAGATTGTTCATAGCTTACTACGATCAAGTTTTGAACTTGATTAAGCTTTCATTATGAATTAGTTCATGATATGTGCTAATTGTTTGCGCAGCGAAAGCAGTATGAGCTTGTTAAAGGTTTAACCTTTACAGTATGACAGTGAGAGAAGTTATACTCAGCAATCTATTGTAGATTCTGAGAAAACTTATCTCTAGTCAAACTAAATGAACAATTAGAGATATATTGGTTAATGTTAATACTAAACTGTACATTTTAGCTAAAGAATGCAAAGTGGCATTTTTGAATAACTTATTCAGATAAGAGATCAGTTGTGATTTCTTTGTTTGAAAAGTTCATTCTGGAATGGCCCTAGAGTTTGTGTTCTGTTGAGATCGCAGTTTTGTGCTAAGCTTATAGAGCCTATTGTAGACTCGGATAAGTCTTCCAGAAATATGTGTTCTCTATTTTTGATATCGTCAGATTGTCTGATCTTGTCAAAGTATATAGAATACATATGTGATAAAATGGTTAGTGGGAGCGTGCAAATTACTTTCTAGTGTTATATATCTTAACAACATTATCATTATTATGGTAATAATGAGATGTTTGTAAGGTAAAAGATTTATCTAAGTCTTCTTTACTCCGTGATAACAGTGGGAGTAGTCTTTGTTATATTTGATATAAAGTTTTATATAAGATATAAACTAAAAGACTTGTGAGATACTCCTATTAGTCGTGCATTAGATATGATTTAATAAAGGACATAACAATGCTATCTGTATGACAGTTAGTATAACTGTTCGACAATTATTGTATGTCTTATACATAGTATTCATCTTTCGTAAATGATGATACCTTTTTCGAAAGAAATATTGATTAGAATGTCTAATCAATGTTATGTATCATTTGATGATGACATAATGAATACTTTATTATGTGCGATCAACGATGTCGATTTAATCGTAAATTGTTACGAGTTATTTTGATCCCTAAAGACCATATGATGGATCATGAAACACGTTCTTTGTGATCTTTGAGATATTAAGAACACGTTTCTAATTCATGGAGAATATAATCTGCAACCATTAGGGTCACATTAGTTTTGAGACTAATTATAACGTTAGACAGTCTACGTCATAAAGAGTCAGAAAAGATGCAGTGGGAGTGTCACGAAGGATTCTACTTTTATAGTGGAATTAAATGCAACTTATGAAGTATTGACTTATGAAGTTGCATAGTGACCTTATAAAATAGAAGTTTTGAATTGTTATTGTGCTTGCGGTTGTCTTCATAGTATTTTGGATTTGATCCTAAATACTTGGACAACTCAGTAGCTGTAGCACAATACTGATGTAGCATCAGAGTCATATTAATGTATAATCTAGATTCTACAAAATATGAATGATGCTGACTATGGGAAACGATGGAGTTTGTTTGACAAACTCAATATGTCATAGCGGACTTGTTTTTGGTGCCTACCTCTTAAGTATGGTGAGCTTTTGAGGGCCATGTGCATACGATACACATTGAGATGTGTATATGATACCGTGGATTGGCACTAGAGCAAGTGGGAGATTGTTTTGGGGTTGGTGCTCAGAGCGCCAATCCGGACCGTATTTGTGTCTGATTCATGAATACGAACATCCCTTATTCCATAATATTACTTATTTATAGTTGCACCTCTTGTTCTTATATACGTATTCGATCTGATTACGATTAGATTGAAACTAAATGTTGTTTAGTGATATGTATATATTAGACAAAGGCCCGATAATATATAATGCAGTACACAGTTACAAAGGGATTTTGTAATGACATTGGGAAGTGTCACTGCTAAATGTATATTATCAATATTGTTCATGGTCAAGATTTACTAACACGGGTCGGTTAGTCAAATCCGTTGAGACCAGTACATGTCGTATATCGAGACTTGGTCCGATGGTTTATCCCAATGAACCATGAGTCTGGGGAGACTCATATAGACATGTAGGTGTTTATAGTGTATAAACACTGAACGGCTCACCGAAGATTCTTAATGGATGGTACACCAACGTCAATAAGAATCTTCTCGGGTTGAGTAGCATAGTGGTCCTTCGACTTGAGATACCACTGTGGATGTATGAGACATCCTCCACACTTAGATGACAGTCACGTCACCGATCTATTTAGATCAGACCTCCGCCTGTTCGTTGGGTGTGGACCGATCCTCAGGATATCCTATGTGTGTCAAGATAGGATCCGTCAGTTCTGTGTACAGAGCATAGGTAGTCCATATATAATTACCAGTCTGTTAAATCTGTGGCCACAGTATACTTTGGAAGTAAGTTCCGAGTGTTATTTAGAGATTGCTAATAGATACGTCGACGAGATAATACCTATAGAGATTTGACGTTTACATTTATATCTCTGGGATTATCTGGATACCTGTGACGGAGGGATTATACGTATGCAATGACCTCGACCTGTATGATTCAGCGAGATTATCCGTGATCGTCATAATCTACGGGTGGATAGATTATGGACACGAAATTGGATTTCGTGACGGATATACCTGAATCTAGAGAGTCTCAATAATGAAACATACTCGTAGAGCACTAGAGCAACATTTATGAATAATGATGATTATTTATAAATCGTTTAATCGTTAAACGAAAAATACATGCGAACGGGCCGAACCGTCATTTCTTATTTAATGTGTATTTGTATTTAATATATGATATTATTAAATACACATTAATAAATAGTCAAATAAAGGTATTTGACATATATCATCATATATGTATTTGAGATATTTAAAGTAAATATAATACATGTATTTGATATATTTGTATTTAATTAATTATTTAATTATTTAATTGTTAAATGATTAATATAATTAAAAATAAATATATCACCAAATGATAAAGTTAGGAAATGATTATAAGTGTAAATGTTTGACTTTACATTAAAGGAAGAGGTTGTCAAATTGAATTTGACTTCCTTCGATATTTGTTTTAATTGTTAAAATTGAAATATCCATTTCCCTTTTTTATTTGATAATTCGGCCAACACTTTAGAATATAAGAGTTATATTTTCTTGGTTGCCTTTGTTGACCAAGTTTTAAATATCTAATAAAGTGTTTTTAGATATTTAATCAAGTTGATCAAACTTGTTAAATGAAATTGAAATGAAATTTGTTAAATATATGCTAGGTGAATTCGGCCAAGGGCAATTTTTACCACAAGTATATATTGTTTTCATTTCATTTTCATTTGATAACCTAATACACTTTAAAAGAAAACTCCATTAATGGAAACCAAAGAAAGCTTGTGAGAAAGAAAGAAGAAACCAAAGAAAGCTTGGATTTTAGTAAGTTTCTCCAACTTACTATTAGAAAGGAAAATGTTCCTTAGGATCTAGGCTTAACATATGATGTTCTTAGGTTATTTCTTTCTTTATTCTTTGTGTTTTTGATGATGGAAGTTTTGGTGGAAGTGTTGAGCATGTATGATGATGGAAGCTTATGACTATTGTAGTAATAAGTATTCTTTTATGGTTTTGGAAACCTTGTTGCTAATCTAGAGTTGTTGACCCACTCTTAGATGACCTAGATTTGATCTTGAATTGTTTCATTGTGTTGAGACTTTGGTTGGATGGAAGAACATGATTGAAGTAATTGATTTAACCAATTTGGTCTAATTTGTCCAATTTGATGAAATTGAAAAATTAGGGTTCATGACCAATTCCAAATTTGGGGCTTTTCATATATGTTGTGTATTTGTGTGTGCATATGATTTATATAAATTTCATGTTCATTGGATTGCATCTTGATGTGTTTTGATGCATGAAATCACAAAGTGCACAATTATGCACCTTGGAGGGGCTCTCGGCCAAGGATGGACTTTTGGGTTTTTTTTGTTGCTTTTGGTGTTTTGATGTTTTGAACATGCTAAGTTCATCTTAGAAATGATTTAGAATCATTCAAAATTGATTAGATCAATTTCGGACTAAAATGGACAAAATACCAATGTAAGGGCAATTTGGTAAATTCACTTGAATGATTCATTTGAATTTTGTTTCATAATTTGATTATTGGATAATTAAATAATGTGTTGATTTAATTAATCCGAGAAAAAGTTTTGAAATCGAAAATTTGATTTTTCACCGCTTCCGATGCGTTACCGGATTCTGCCCCTAAAATACCCCTACATGGACATCCAAGTCCGAAACATAATTCCTATATATGCCAATATATCCAATATATTCCCTAACCTTTTTCTCTGAATCAACTAAGCCTTGGCTTTGGCACAACAAACTTAATGATCCCAGTTAAGGCGGAACCCCATTGACCTTGGAAGATTCGTAATCCATGTCGATGGACAAGAAGTGATCTTGACTTTGGCCAATAAATCATAACTTGGACAAGACACCGATATGGAACAAAGCTTTCATGATTCAAACACATCCGCGACGGACAAAGGTCTTGACTTTGGCCAACAAACCAGTGCCAATCTTGGATCTTGAGTAAGAATCACTCAATGGAAGGAAAAATGCTTAATATATATTGAGGGTTTTTCGCGTAATTGGCAACCAATTAATTATCTTTGTTAAGGTCTCATCATTATACACCCTTAAACATGCATTCTAAAAACATAATAAGTCGCGTATAAATAAAATATAATAACGATATGCGGATGGATACTTAACACATTGTTCCTAGAACAAATTTCTCCATTTCCTCTCTCCCGCTAGCACAAGTATTACTTCTACCCGATTACATAACACTTCTAAAGAAACCTCATTTACATTAAGGGGAATAGGTGAGAAGAGAAATACAAAGAGTCAAGAGGTAATAGGCTGGACACGTAGGTCCAATTAAATAAATTCTAAATTTATTACAATAATTTCCAAAATTGCCCTCACCCATCTAATATCCATATGATATACATTATTCATACATCGCATCCATGTATTCACACAAAGCATGTTATCAATCAATCTAATCCAATTAATTAATCTGAAATTAATGACCATCCAATGATCAAACAACGATTTGATTTTGCGCGAGTCCGACTCGTTTTGCGAATAAGTACTCAAAGTACGAATTCTTGAATTATATTAAACTACAATATTAAATCCAATTCAATTTGTATTTAATACTAATTCTATATTTAATTCCAAATTAAATATTACACTTTTTAATGTGCCTTTACGACTTAGATTCCAAATCTAATCGTTACGGGTCTCAAAGCCCAATTAACATCCAATGTCAATTTAATTAAAGTCCAATGGGCTTTTAATTAATTTCTTAAGGCATGGACTTTTGGTCAATATGGGTCAAACCCAAATACGAAAGCCCATTTAAGGAATCACCCTTATTTTCCAAGAAACCAATTTAGGTCCATTAGGCCCAATTAAAATTAAAGGTGCATTTAATTATATTTGGACTTTATGGATATGGTTTTGGGCCCAATTGGATTGAACCAATTAGCCTAAACCAAACTTGGCCCAACCAAGCCCATTAAGCCCAAATACAACTTTACAAGCCCAATTCCAAATTTGGCCCAATTAATTAAATTACCAAAATTCCAAATTTCATAATTTAATTGACCTAAAGTGTATGCCATAATTAATTAACCAAATTAATATTTCTAAAACATCAATTTACACAATTAATTATGCTTATCATCATCAACATATGTCCAACACAATTGAATCAAAAATCAATCATTTTACATGCTACAACTCACGGTAATTTGGGGATTTCTTTGTCCGATTCAGTTTTAATCCAATTAAATCCTAAATCAACATTACCCAAATGATTTCAACTCATCCAATGATCAAAATCAAAAATCACCATGACTTAGGGCAACATCTAAGTTTCGGCCAAGCCTCAAATTTGGGGAAAAATTGATCCAATCCAATTTTCATCAAATTGATCATGCATAACACCATGTTATCATCATTCAAGCATATATCAACAATCAGTTTCATCAAAACATGATCAAATCATTTTTACCCAATTTTACCCTAATTTCAATTTCATGCTCAACCTGGCTCTGATACCAATGTTGGGTTTCTAGGTTAGTCCCAAGGATCATTCAATCAATGAAATCATGTGTGAATACTCAAAAGAAGTATGGCGGAATCATACTTACATTGATCGGTTATGCGATGCGTGGAACACAAAACCTTTGCTCCTCCTTGGAAGCTCACGGTTTTGGACTGTTTTTGTGCTCCTCCAAATTCGGTCAACTCCATGGATGGATCTCCAAGCTCCAAGCTTTGTGTTGTGATTCCATGCTCATGAGTTTGTTTCCATATCACCTTGGATGACTCTTCATGTGCTAGGATTGGAAAATTGGCCACAAATTTTCCATTTTGTTCCTTGTTGTTCTCGGAAAAGATGAACCAAAAGAGAGAAAAATAGCCCCATTGGGCGTGAGTGGAGAGAGAGAGGAAGAAGAATAGTGTTGGTTGGTTTTGTTTCAAAAACAAAGTCAAAAGATATACCAAATTCAAAAATGGTAAATGGCATTAAAGCCATCCAACCACCACCATCAATCATGAATAGTGACTAGTTGTCAATCACTCAAAGTGATAAGACATCCATCACTTGATTGACTAGTGATTTGACGCTTGATGTGACTTGTGGGCCGCACTTGAATTCGAAATGCGAGTGGGCCCACAAACACTCCCGGGCTCGGGTTCGCTAATTCCGAATTAACGAATTTTCCGTTGCGACGTAATTAAATCAAATTCAATTAAATAATTTTACGTAGCAAAATTACTATTCACATCGCTAGCGAATTAATTCTAAATTAACTCGTTCGCCCGAATTAAAATTAATTTTAATTCTGCGTCGAAATCTAATTTCGTATAATATATCGAATATATTATTTTATCGATTAATTCCAAATTAATCGTTCTCTCTCTTTAAATAATATTTTATCCCAGATTAATTTTCTCTCTCTTACAATTAATCCCAGATTAATAAAGTGCGAGTCATACGTCATCGGTGAATCTTTGGGAAGCGACCCATGAGATCCCCAGATATGTTGGCAGTAAATCTGGTCGTCGGACTATCCGAACACGTACGTACCTAGTACTACATTTTTATCGATTTACAAGACATGGTTAGCTTCTAGCAAAGCACCGTGCTTACCTAATTCTCCAGAAATATTCTTAAAGGAATATGTGATCTATATCAGGCGTAGTATACGTAGTATTGCATATTACGATCCACCATCGGATGTCACGTGCAAGGCATGGGGCTGGAATTGTGTCTGCCCCGTATGAAGCACATATCGGATCTCTGGTAATTAGTCTCTATAATCGGATAATCATGACCTAGTCATATTATCCCGATGACTGTAGTACATAAGAGCACCAGTTTCGTATCCTACGTGATCATCATCTCCACTATGACTGGAGTGATACTTCCGTCTTGACATCACACCCAATACACTACGATTCTCAATATACCCAGAAGAGGCATACACAGAACCTGTTAAAGCCCTGGACGACCAAAACCAAAGTATATTGATTGTCGCAAGTATTAGCGGTGCAAGTCTCAGGTTAAGACCAAATACACCTACCCTGATTCGGACTTCCATAGACACATAGTTATACTACCAATGGAATTCCGAGGGGTCTATCCAGAGCGAAGCTGTTCCCGTACCATCGGTAAACACAACCTCCTATTACACTTGCATGAGTATCCTATACCCAAATATATGAGAACTATGCCGTTATGCTCCCACAACGCGCACAAGTGTAATACTAGTCTTTTATGCATTATCGATGTCCAATCTCGATAATACTCCGACTATGGATATTTAATGATTAAACCTTCATGGATTGATACTGTCTCATATCATCTCAATCCGGAACTAATCATAAGGACCTTTTATCATTTATATATCTTGGTAATCTAATTACAAATTATAAAAGAGCAATTTCCTTTGTCACATAGTTAATTTGTACAACAACACCATGATCTGTACAAATAGTGATGCTATGGGTCATAATTGTCCAACAGATAACACTATAAAAATTTCCTCCAATGTACCCAAGCCACCTGGCAAAGCAATAAAAGCATCAGCATGGTTAATCATTTCCACCAGTCGTTCAGACATACTTGGCACGATCAGTTCCTCTCCGTTTGATGATCCAATCAGATTCGCTTCCGCCAAGGGTTTTGGGATGATTCCCAGAACTGGACTGCCTCATTTCTGTACGGCCTTTGAAACGATCCCCATTAGTCCAAGATTGCCACCGTCATATACTAGGTGCATATTCTTCTAAACTATGACTCGACCCAATTCTTGTGCTACCTCTATGTATTATGGCTTAGTACCAACACTAGTACCGCAAAACACACAGATGTTTTCAACTCTTCTTTTTGAAGTAGCTTCCATTTTTATGTATTTCTTTCTCAGCTCTGGATGCCTTCAAAAGTGCAATGATGAGTTGAATTTATAATACCTAAAAAAGGGTGAGTAATAATAACACTAGTATCTTCCAAAGAAAGATTAGTAGCAAAATAGTAAATCATGAAAGGTCAAAAAGGACTGGTTCCTGTCGGAGAAAATGAAAGAAAATAATAAAATAAATCACAATTATTAGGAAAAGATAAATAGATAATAATATTTACAGAAAGTAACGACTTGAATGACGTCTATGCGTCAGGGACAAGCTTCCCATCCAATTTTCTTATAAATTGGCAAACAGGGTCTTTTAAAGTCAGATTCCCGAGACTATACTGTTGTCTTTCCTTTTGGAATTGTGTATATAACACGTGAATTTCGTGATATACATATCCACTGGGATGCGTCTCAAGAGTTTTAGAGATGTCATCTAAAGACTCCTTACTCAAGCCATCCCTAATGAAATTAATCTTATCCTCACGGTTATCAGACACCATTCCTAAATAACGACAACAAGTATCTCAAAACATACGAGCACATTTATAGTATACACCCATTCTTTTAGCTTTTCTCTTTTTAGCATAGGTGCTTTTTCCTAAACCAGGCAAATGTGAAATAAAAGAGTTAGAAGACTCACTTGCCAATCGGACCCGTGCTTCAATAATCCAACGAATGTCAGTAGGAATACCTTTTATCATCAGTAGTCTCATTCGTTCCAAGCGAGCTTTGTAGACTTTCATCAGAGATTTTTGAGGGAGAGAAGGAAATTTCTTGTGAAGATTTACGAGAGCTTCTTCCATCGTGAAATGACTTTACCTGCAAAAATTAAACACATAAAAATAAAACACACCAAATCACAATATATACACAAATTACATTGGTTGCCTCCCTACTAGCGCTAGGTTTAAAGTCGTCAGCTAGACATGACTTCTCAAATGTTAGGTTGGATCTGAAAGTGTGACACTTTATTTTTGTCGCTCAATTGTTTCTCTCCAGTAGTGCTTAACATGCTGACTGTTAACCTTGAATATTTCGTTGGTGTTGGGATCAAGTAACTCAACAGCTCCATATGGTAAAACCTGAGTAATCACAAATGGACCTGACCACCTTGATTTCAACTTTCTAGGGAAAAGTTTCAACCTTGAATTGTATAACAACACCTGCTCCCTTGGTTCCAATTGTCTGCGCACTATTTTTCGGTCATGCCATTTCTTGGTATTTTCTTTGTATAATCTGGCATTCTTATAAGCTTGTAGACGAAACTCCTCCAATTCATTGAGTTGATGGAGTCTTTTCTCTCATACTTCTTGTGGATCAAGATTTAACTTCTTCAGTGCCCAATACGCCTTGTGTTCAAGTTCAACTGGCAGATGGCACACTTTCCCAAACACCATTCGATATGGGGACATACCAATGGGTGTTTTGTAAGCTGTCCGGTAGGCCCATAGTGCGTCATCCAATTTTGTAGACCAGTCTCTCCTTGTTGATCCAACAGTTCTTTCCAAGATTCTTTTGATCTCTCTGTTTGAAACTTCAACCTGTCCATTTGACTGAGGATGGTAGGTAGTGGCAACCTTATGAGTAACTCCGTATTTGGATAAGAGTGCATCAAAGTATCTATTGCAGAAATATGTGCCACCATCTCTGATAATAGCCCGAAGTGTTCCGAATCGAGTGAAAATATTCTTTTTAAGGAATTTGATCACCACTTTTGAATCGTTTGATGGCAGTGCAATTGCTTTAACCCTTTTGGAGACGTAGTCTACAACAACCAGTATGTACATGTTTCCAAATGATGGAACAAAGGGTCCAATAAAATCAATCCCCCATACATCAAATATCTCCACTTCCAGAATATTTTGCAGAGGTCCTTCATTTCTCCTCGAATATTTCCCGTTCTCTGGAACCTGTCACATTGAAGAGAAAACAAGTAAGCATCTTTAAAAAGAGTGGGCCAGAATAAACCTGATTGTAGGACTTTGGCTGCAGTTTTGTTTCCGCTGAAGTGTCCGCTATATGGTGATGAATGACAATGTTGAAGAACACTGTTGACCTCCTCATATGGAACACACCGTCTCAATAATTGATCAGCATAACTTTTGAACAGGTACGGCTCATCCCAGACATATTGTTTGAATTCTTTGAAGAATTTCTTTCGTTGCTGAGTTGTCCATTCCAACGGCCATTTTCTTGATACTATGTAGTTGACATAGTCAGCATACCAAAGAGCATTATGTTGTTTCATGGAAAACAGCTGTTCATCTGGAAAAGTTTCTTTGATTGTTAGTTCTTTGCTAGCTGTTTCTCCATTCTCAAGCCTCGATAAATGATCTGCCACCTGGTTTTCTGTCCCTTTCCTGTCTCGAATTTCCACGTCGAATTCTTGCTGTAGAAGTATCCAACGGATCAATCTGGGTTTGGCATCTTTCTTCGTGATCAAGTATTTGATTGCTGAATGATCTGTGTAGACCCCCATTTTGGGACCCAGCAGATAAGATCAGAATTTATCAAAAGTGAACACAACTGCAAGCAACTCCTTTTCAGTGGTTGTGTAGTTGAGTTGAGCTTCATTCAAAGTTCTGCTGGACTAATAAATGGTGTTGAAAACTTTTGCTTTGGGTCGTCCCAAAACCTGCACCTACAGTAAAATCACTAGCATCGCATATCACCTCAAATGGAAGGGTCCAGTCTAGTGCTACAATGATAGGAGAAGAAACTGGCTTCTGTTTTAGGATCTCAAAAGCTTCGTGACATTCTTTGGTGAAGTTTAAAGGCACATCTGTCTCCAGAAGATTGCATAGAAGTTTAGCAATCTTTGAGAAGTCTTTAATAAATCTCCTGTAAAAGCCAGTATGTCCGAGAAAGCTCCGAATCCATTTGACTGATGTTAGTGGAGGTAATTTTTCAATTATCTCAATCTTTGCTTTGTCTACCTCAATTCCCTTTTGTGAGATCTAGTGTCCCAGAACGATGCCTTCCTGTACCATGAAGTGGTATTTCTCCCAGTTGAGCATCAGGTTGGTATCTTCACACATTTGTAACACATGTTCCAGATTTTGCAAGTAGTGGTCAAAAGAGTCTCTAAACACAGAGAAGTCATCCATGAAAACCTCCATAATCTGCTCCAGCATATCTGAGAAAATGGCCATCATGCAACGTTGGAATGTGGCAGGAGCATTACATAGTCCAAATGTCATCCTGCGGAATGTAAAAGTACCATACGGACATGTAAAAGTGGTCTTCTCCTGATCTTCCGGGGCGATGACAATCTGATTGTACCCCGGGTATCTGTCCAGAAAATAATAGAACTCATGTCCTGCCATTCTGTCCAGCATCTGATCAATGAATGGCAGCGGAAAATGATTATTCCTTGTTGTTTTGTTCATCTTCCGGTAGTCCATAAAAACTCTCCATCCAGTCACAGTTCTTGTTGGAATCAGCTCGTTCTTTTCATTTATGACTAAATTATTCCTTCTTTCTTCGGTACACATTGCATAGGACTCACCCAAGTTCTGTCTGAGATGGGGTAAATGATGCCAGATTCCAACCATTCGATGATTTCTTTCTTCACGACCTCCTTCATGATTGGATTTAGTCTTCGTTGATGCTCCACTGTGGGTTTGTACTCATCATTCATCAGAATCTTGTGTATGCAAAATGATGGACTAATGCCTCGAATGTCTGCTATAGTCTAGCCAATGGCTTTCTTGTGTTCTCATAACACTCTCAGCAACTTTTCTTCATGCTCCAATGTTAGCGAAGAAGAAATAATAACAGGTAATTCAGAAGAGTTTCCTAAGAAAGCATACATGAGATGGCTCGAAAGTAGCTTCGGCTCCAACTGTGGTGGTTCTTCAATTGAGGGCTTGATTCGCTCATTCTTCAGGAGTTCCAAACTTTCAACTGGTGGTGTCAATTTGAATCGAAATGGTTTGTCAAGATAGTTAATACATTCCAGGATTTCAACATCTAGCTCGCTGTCAGTCATGTTGGTGATGCAAGCTTCAAGTTTGTCTGTGGGAGGTGGCTCAGTATCCTGGATGATACTATCAACAACATCAACTCTGAAACATTCTTCCTCTTTTTATTACTTGGGAATTTCATGGCTTTAAAAATATTAAAGGTAACTTCTTGGTCCTGAACCTTCATGGTTAGTTCTCATTTTTATACATCAATAATAGTTCGACCTGTAGCCAAGAATGGTCTTCCAAGGATGATAGGTACATCTTTGTCTTCTTCCATGTCAAGGATAATGAAATCTGCTGGGAGAATAAGTTTGTCAACTTTAACCAGCACATCTTCAATAAAACCTCTTGGAAATGCGAGTGTTCTATCAGCAAGTTGCAGAGAGACTGAGGTAGGCATTGCTTCTCCAATTTTCAGTTTCCTGTAAATAGAAAAAGACATCAAATTAACACTGGCACCTAAATCACATAAAACCTTACCGATATAATGTTCTCCAATGGTGCATGGGACAGTGAAACTGCCAGGATCTTTCAACTTTGGGGGAAGCTTTCTCTGAATGATGGCGCTGCATTCTTCCATCAATGCTACTATTTCGTAATCTCCCAATCTTCATTTTTATGAAAGAATGTCTTTCATGAATTTGACATAGCTGGGCATTTCTTACAACGCTTCTGCAAATGGGATATTGATATGCAGTAGTTACTTTTTGTAATAGTAATTTACTTTCTTTAGTTTTCAGTTTTTACTATTCAGCAATGAGGAGGTAACTTCCCTCTGTTATGGTGAAGGTAAAACTTTTATTATGCTATTTAGATTAATCTCCCTTAATTATAATATAATAACTATTTAAAAATTGACTTAATGAGGATACCGCTATATTGGCTGGTTGGTAATTGATATTAAATTGGTTTTAACCTGACTAAGCATGGATACCGTCTGGTTGGTCAGTTGGTAATTAATTATTAATTTGACTTAATCAGGTTACCGCCTATATGGCTGGTTGGTAATATCACACAAGTTAATATATTATATTAAGGGAGATATCTAAAATAGTAGTAATAAAGTGGATCATTTAACCCTAGTATTTTCTTTTATTGTACTTTTTCCTTTTTAATTTCCAGCATTTACTTTTCAACATTTTAATTTATGTCTTTATTTTTAAGTTTTTACTAGTTGTAAATATGAGTCGTAGCTAAGCCCGTTATCTGGGGTTGTGATGAATTCCAATATCACACCGTTTTATAAGGGGTTACTTTATAGTTTGGGTAATATAAAGGTTTACTTATTAAGTCTTAAGCTTAATGCTTCTTGTTAACTGGCCACTAATAAGATTGATCGGGTAAACTTAAAATAAACTTGACGAAGGAATTTTAGGTTTAAGACCTTAGACTTAATAGACCACGATCTTCCTTGAGGATAGATAACCCCTTTAATAGATTTCCTTACAGGATAGACATATACCTGTCGGACGGGGGTAACCACAATTGGAACTTAGTCTTAATGAATCCAGGTAATTTGATTGACATAGACATATGATTTAATTGGGTTACACTGGGTATTTGCATCCGACCATCGACATAGGCTTTTGTAGAATTTTGTGTTCCAGGTTAGTAAACCAATATATTTCACAAATATAAAATAACCACTTCATCTTTAAAAAGATATTGGAAGAAATCACAACCTTGGATAGTTTTATAAATTTGAATTTTCCTCAATCTACTTTCGCGCCTTTTTATTTACTTGTTTTAATTTTAAAGTCACCATTCCAATCAAACAATCAATCCAATAGATACTAGTAATCATTTGGCCTCATAAAATTAATAGATTAGGTGTTAAGTCCTCGTGGGATCGATAATTTTTATACTACTTGAACGATACGTGAGCTTGAGTTATACGCGTGTGATTACGCACCGGTCAAGTTTTTGGCGCCGTTGCTAGGGACTTAGTTATCTTTCACTATTAGTTTTGGGGTTAGATACTGTTACTTGTATCTAATTTTTTTTTACTTATTGTTTTTATTTCATGTATTTCAGGTTCTCAGACACTACATGAGACAAACCAGAAGCTTTGAACTCCGACCGCTTGACCCAGAAATTGAAAGAACCATCAGACAGTTGAGAAGGGAAATACGAGAAGGCCAAGAAGCAATTGTTAACATGGAACCTGAACCTTTAGAAGTTGCACCACCAATTCTCATTCGAGACAGAACCATTCTGGTGGTTGACGGCTTCATTTCCTGTATTGTACTTCCTCCCTTACCAGCAAATGTATGTGACATCAAAATATGCATTCAGATGATTCAGCAGTCAGTTCAGTTTGTGGGGAATGCAACTGAAGATCCTAATGCCCACATCAGCAACTTCTTAGAAGTTTGCGGCACTTTCAATTACAACCGAGCTGCTGAAGAAGCAATGAGACTGCGTGTTTTCCCATATTCCTTAAAAGACATAGCAAAGGCTTGGCTACATTCACTACCAGCAAGTTCCATCACAACTTGGAACACTCTAGCCATCAAATTCCTTGCAAAGTATTTTACATCAGCCAGAACAGCAAAACTGAGGAATGACATCACATTCTTTATACAACATGACTCGGAAACTCTCTACGAAGCTTGGGAAAGGTACAAAGATTTGCTCCGGAAATGTCCTCACCATGAGATTCCAAAATGGCTTCAGGTCCAAACATTCTATAATGGACTTTTTGGACTGATGAGAACCACAATTGATGCTGCTGCTGGAGGAGCGCTAATGGAAAAATGAGAAGATCAAGCCTGTGACCTAATTGATGAAATGGCTAACAATAATTCCTTGTGGCCAATAGAAATGAGCATGATTCAACGAATTGTAGGAATTTATGAAGCTGGAGCCAACACAGCAGTGAATACCAAGCTGGATCAGATGTGCAAATGCCTGGAAACACTCAGCGTGCAAGTTGTAAACATTGTTGGATCCACAAGTTCACCTTATGGAGGAGGACCAGAGCCAAATCAACAAGAAGAGACGGTGAACTATGTCAACAATTTCAATAGACATTGGAACAATCCATATTCCAACACCTACAACCCATGGTGGAGGAATCATCCCAATTTTTCATTGAGCAACAACTCAGGGCAAAAGAACTATCCACCGCCTGGATTCCAGCAACAGAACATAGGCCAGGAGCATGAAAAAGAACCATAAATGAAAGAATGGATTGCAGAGATGTTTAAAAAGCAACAAGCAGCACACAATGCTATATTTCAAAGTTAATCTACCTCTATAAAGCACTGGAGAATCAAATTGGACAATTGGCCAATGCTCAGAGTTACAGACCGCCATGAAATCTTCCCAGCAACACATAACCAAATCCAAGGAACCGAGGGAAGGAGCAATATCAAGCCATTACTTTGAAAAGCGGTACTGAGATCAACAAAGATGTTGGAATCAAGGCATCCATTGAAGAAATTCCAAAAGAAACAGAGCAATAGATGGAGGAAAAAGAAGCAAAGGAAAAAGATCAAATCACTTCACATCCACATTTTCCACAGCGACTTCAAAAACAAACTGGACAAGCAGTTTTCTCATTTCTTGGAGGTTTTCAAAAAGATTACAGAACTGAAATTTAAACAAACTAGATAAAAACTCCTTATTGTTATCAGAGAATTCAGAGAGGAAGGTACATCTGAAACTGAAATTTCGAGCTGAATTTATAGGCGTCAGTAGGCTTCTCGCGTCGCGACGTATGAATTGCTCTTGCATCGCGACACGATGATGTGGCACAAGCTGATTGGTTGCTGTGATTACTTTATCTGCTGACGTGGCATTTTGGATGATTAACTCAATAATTATGCTGACGTGGCGACACATGGCGATGTTGATTGTCGGCATCGTGTGATTATGACACATGTCACGAGATGATTGTCTGATGATGACGTGGCTGACATATGGCACGCTGACTCGGCATGTGACTGATGTAGATGCCACGTGGCTAACACGTGAACAACACGTGGTGATGGCGATTTTCGGAAGCATGTGATGATGACACGTGGCACGGTGCACATTAGCATGATCGACTGTGATGTTGACACATGGCAGGCGCACATTAGCAGATTCGGCGCACGTTAGTATCCAGTGCATTTTAGTAAATTCCCTCTGATTGGTCCACGTGTCCCGATGCACGTTAGCAGAGGTGCGACGCACGTTAGCGGTCGCGACGCAGGCTACGCGTCGCGACACGCCAAATGACCATTTTGTCATTTTTTGTCATTTTCACTGTTTTGGCCCCGAATCACCTCCAGAGAGTCCTGCAACTTTATTTATCTACAAAATAACATAACACACATCAAATATTCACAAAACTCAAGAATCTATACCAAACATTAGGTCAAATGAGTGGGAAATAGTGATATAATTACCACTCATCAACGTGTCAGACACAATTTGCTTTTCAATTATTTGCAAATGTTGTAAATAGTTGAAAGTAAATAATAAAGCTAAAGAAAGAAGATACGTATAGTTTTGTGTAGAAAATATCGATTTTCACAATACGATAACTATAGGTATTGGATACCAGATCTCCCGTCTAGTTATTTAAAATATTGTTCAATGATTGTTTCGATATCTGATATCAAAACTTGCGACTATTGGATAGTTACTTGTTCAATGTAGACAGTTATTACATATTTTAAAATGACTAGTAGTGTCATTGACTAATAGATAACATTAAGAAAATATTAGGTTAAGTAAATAACTTAGAATATTGTTTTATGAAATTATATCACTTAAGTATTAGATGCTTATTCCATATGGTAAAGGATGGTCTGATACCAGATCACACCATATATCCTTATCCATTTAATGAATATTGTATTCGGGAAAGTGATTAAATCTCATTTAACCAATGATTGTCATTGAACCAGAAAATTTATTAAACTGATACATTGGATGTATGTACTTTAATGAATTGTAAATTACTTAAGGTAGTTTTCTTTACTTCGTAACTTAGTCAATGAATCGTCGTGACTTAGTTACGTGTTTTTGATGAAACGCGGATATAATATTTTGACTGGTTCAAAAATATTCGATCTGAAGTTTTGAAAACGGTATCTTTAAAATTCACCGTGAGTATTTGAATTGTTCAAGGATATATGATATGATCAAACATATGAATTTAAGGCAATTAGTTCTAAGGTTATTGAATGAATATGATTCTTACTCAATATAATTCTTCTACGATTCCATCTTGATGGAATTGGTCAGTGGGAGAAATCGAATCTTATATGATTTGATTCGCTTGATATTGAGTGTTACCGAATTAGTTTCAATACTCTTGGGGATATGCTCCAGAAACACCTGTTCATCCATTTAATTAAGGTTCCATTAGTTTCTACACTACTTACGTATGATATATGTACAAGTAGAAAATTCCAATCTTTAAAAGGTTTGAGATTTGAATCTTTCTTTTGTATAATGGTTATATAATCGATAGTACTTGCGTCTTGGAGGTACGGGTATAAGTTTTTATTTATTCTATTTAATAGAATATTATATTCTATCTGATAGAATATCTTTTCTATGATCCCGGGTAATAAAAATATTTTATTACTTAGTGTGTAACATCAGATGTTGACCATTATAGAAAATACTTTGAATTATTGAAGTCAAATGTTAGAGTGATAAACTTTAAATGGAACTACATAATTGATAAGATGAAAATACCCTTTAATTACTTCCATATAAGTGCTATAGGATGTCAGAATCATTCACAAAGTATTTGATACTTGATGGTTCTGTTGTTTTCTTATCGAAGAAGATTATCCTATAACTTATAGTGAGAACGATATTTGATATCGATTCCGGAAATTAGCATTAAACCATAGATCTAAGATTGTTCATAGCTTACTACGATCAAGTTTGGAACTTGATTGAGCTTTCATTATGAATCGTTCATAAAATGTGGAAATGGTTTACGCAACAAAAGCACATTGAGCTTATTAAAGGTTTGACCTTTATAATATGTGACCGGCGTAAACACACACGTATAACGTAAGCACACATATCGTTCAAGTAGTATAAAAATATCATTCCCACGAGGACTTAATTCCTACTGTTGTTATTAATTATTGATACTATTTATTTACAGGTATATAATTATAGGGAGAAAAGAATAATTGCTTTTGTTAGTTAAATATGGATTTGATAAATAAAATACTAAAGACACAAAAGAAAATACTAAGGAAAATAACAAAAGACTCAAAGATCTAGGGTTGTGACTCCACACAATAGTAATATAAAGATGAATTGATTCTCTTATATATGTGTAATAAATTAGTTTGCTAACCTGGAACACGAAGATATGCAAAAGCCTCTGTCGATGGTTAGATGCAAATACCCAGTATAACCCAATTGAACTATATGTCTATGTCAACCAAATTACCTGGATTCATTAAGATTAAGTTCCAATTATGGCTACCCCCGCCCGACAGGTATATGTCTATCCTGTAAGGAAACTATTAAAGGGTTATTTATCCTCAAGGAAGATCGTGGGCTATTAAGTCTAAGGCTGAAACCTAAAATTCCTTTGTCAAGTTTATTTTAAGTTTACCACATCAATCTTATTGGTGATCAGACAACAAGAAGTATTAAACTTAAGACTCAATAAATAAACTAAAGAATTACCCAATATATAATTAAATCAATTATTAAGCGTGTTAATATTGTGTTTCATCACTTCCCTAAAATAAAAATAAAATGCTGGGGTTAGAGGATCCACATTTAATATTTCTTATCTAGGAATCCCACTTATTATAATATATAAATTATTTTATGTTATGCTTTCTCAGGAATTAATAATGTTAAACATTTAAAACCAGCCATATAGGTGGTAATCCATTTAGTCCAACTACACCAGCCATATATGCGATAATTATCTGTCACATAAAGGCCATCCATATAGGCGGTAAAGTAATTTATATTTAGACCGACCATATAGGCGGTAATAAAGTCTACCATTAATTAATCCGGTTAAATTATAATTTAAATATTATAATTAAGTGATATTAACCTAGATAATTATATTAAATGTTTCACCTTTTACCCCAGCGAAATTTTAACTACAAAACATAAAAGAAAAAAAAAACTGAAATTAAAATTAAAAATAAAAATAAAAATACATAAATTAATTAATTACAAAAATAGATGCAGTCCTTAAAAACAGGGAAAAAATCCCAAGGAAAGCACACCAAATAAAGTGCTGAAAGCCTCAATTTATAGGCAAATTTTGGGTCCGACGTAGCGACGCCAAAATCCTTATTGCGTCGCGACGCTGGCTTGTGTTGACTCGGTCAAAGCACGTGGACATTGACTGTTGACGTGGATTTCATCGGCCCAATAGAAATGCGACACGTGGCACGCTGTATGATCGGTCCACTGAGATGCTGACACGTGGCGGGCGTTGATTGGCTGTTGATGACATGGCGACACGTGGCACAGTGACTCAGTTGGATGCTGACGTGGACGACACATGGTGGCCACGTGGATAACATGTTGGTGACACGTGGCACGCGACTGATGCGATCGAATGAGAAGCTGACATGTGGCACGTGTATTGTCGGCAGCATGTGATGATGACATGTGTCCCGGCGCATTTTAACAGATCTTCTGTGATGATGACACATGGCACGGCGCACATTAGCAAGTCCAATTTCTCAGATTTTGACACGTATCCCTGACGCATGTTAGCAGAGTGTGGCGCACGTTAGACGTCACGACGCGGGCAACACGTCGCGACATGCTAATTTACCAAAATGCCCTTTTGCTTTATTTTTCACTGTTTTGGCTCCAAATCACCTCCAGAATGTCCTGAAACTTTATTTATCTACAAAATAGCACAAAACACATCAAAATATTCACAAAACTCAAGAAACTATACAAAATATTAGGTCAAATGAGTGGGAAATAGTGATATTTTTACCACTCATCAATATGACAGTAAGAAAAGTTATACTTAGCAATCTATTGTAGATTCTGAGGAAACTTGTCTCTAGTCGCACTGATTGAACAATTAAGATTTTTTGGTTAATGATGATCACACGCGTATAACGCAAGCGCACATATCGTTCAAGTAGTATAAAAATATCGATCCCACGAGGACTTAATTTCTACTGTTGTTATTAATTATTGATATTATTTATTTACATGTATCTAATTAAAGGGAGAAGTGATTGATTGCTTTTGGTTGGTTGAATGTGGATTTGCTAAATAAATAAATAAAGACTCAAAAGAAAATACAAAGAAAAATAAACGAAAGAAACAAAAATCTAGGGTTGTGATTCCACACAATATTATTCTAATGATGAATTGATTCTCTTATATATGTGTAATAAATTAGTTTGCTAACCTGGAACACGAAGATATGCAAAAGCCTCTTCCGATGGTCAGATGCAAATACCAAAATAACCCAATTAATCATATTCCTATGTCAAGTTCCAATTATGGCTACCCCCGCCCGACATGTATATTCCTATCCTGTAAGGAAATCTATTAAAGGGTTATCTATCCTCAAGGAAGATCGTGTGAACTATTGAATCTAAGGCTGAAACCTAAAATCCCTTTTCCAAGTTCATTTTAAGTTTACCACATCAATCTTATTGGTGATCAGGCAACAAGAAGCATTAAGCTTAAGATTCAATAAACCAACTAAAGAATTACCCAATATATAATTAAATCAATTATTAAGTATGTGAATATTGTGTTTCATCACTTCCCTAGAATAAAAATAAAATATTGGGGATCCACCTTTACTACTTCTAATTTAGAAATCTCCCTTATTATAATATGAAATTTATCAGTGATTACCAACCGAACATATAGGTGGTATCCTCATTAAGTCAGATTTCAATTAAGTCCAACCAGCCATAAAGGCGGTATCATTATTTGTCCATAAACCAGCCATATAGGCGGTAATCATCTGTCACATAAAGACTGGCCATATAGGCGGTGTCACATTATGTCAAATAAATAAAACCAGCCATTAAGGCGATATAACCTTTTATGTTAAATTATAATTTCTATTTTTTAAATAAGATATATTAATCTAAACTAAAATAATAAAAGCTTCACCCTTCCCCTAGCGGAAAATTAACTACAAAACATAAAAGAAAATAAACTACTACTATTACTGAAAAATAAAAATGCATAAATTAAATACTGAAAATAAATACAAATAAGATGCAATCCTTAAATTCCTTACAAAAACCTAAGGAAAACATGAGAATTACAAATGAAATGGCTTGATATTTATAGGAAAATCTAAAGGCTTCCACCAATTGCTCCACCAAACACTCCACAAAATCCTCCACCAAACACTCCACCAAACATGCCACAAGGCACTCCACAAAACACTCCACCAAACATGCAAGCATGTTTTGTGGAAGTTTGACAATTGTAAATTGTCATTTTCCATTTTTTATTTTTTTGATAATGACTTTAGTAATTACGCAAACTATATTGGATTATTCGTTAAATTCGATTTTGAAAACTTCGGAATTTGAAAATATTTAAAATTTCAAAGTTGTAGATATTCGAGTCTTCTTTAATCTGCAACTTGAATCACCTCAATCAGATATCGGTGTAAAACGTTATGCCCAAAATACCACAGTTGCGCAAAACTGGAATTTCTGAAACTGTACTTCGTGACGCCCTTTCAAGTTTCCAATCTCCAAAATCAAAATGCCAAGTCCATTTTTTACCCTTATTTGACCCACATTTCGTCCTAAATGATTCCATTAAGTCCTAATTTTATTTTTTCTGCAAAATACACTAAAACACATTAAAACATTAACAAAACCCGAGAAACTTTACAAGATATTAGGTTAAATGAGTGGGAAATAGTGATATAATTACCACTCATCATGATGATATTAAATTGTACATTTTAGCTAAAGAATAAAAATTGGCATTTCTGAATGGTTTCTTCAGATAAAAGATCCATTGTGATTTCGTAGTTTGAAGAGTTCATTTTGGAATGGCCATGGAGTTTGTATTATGCTAAGATTACAATTTAGTATATTAGCTTATAGAGCATATTGTAGACTCGGATGAGCTTTCTGAAAATTTGTGTTTTCTAATTTTGATATCAATCAGATTGTCTGATTTTATCAAAGCATAGAGAATACATATGAGATAGAAGGGTTAGTGGGAGCATACAAATTTATTTCTAGTATTTTACATCATAATGACATTATCATTATTAAGGTAAGAATGAGATGTTAAACAGATAAAAGGTTTACCTGAGTCTTATTTTCTTCGTTAAAATAGTGGGAGTGGTCTCTATTATAATCGATATAAATTTTTATATATGATATAAAACTAAGAGACTTGAGAGATACTCATATTAGCCGTACATTAGATATGATCTAATAAATGACACAATGAGACTATCTGTGTGACAGTTAGTATAACTGTTTGACAGTTAGTATATCTATAATATATAATATTCATATTTCGTAAAGGATGATTCCTTTGCCTAAAGAGAAATTGATTAGAATGTCTAGTTAATCTTATGCATAATAGGATGATGGCATAATGAATACTATATTAAGTGCGATTAGAGATATCAATTTAATCGTAATTGTTACGAGTTATTTTAATACTCTTTAGACCATTAGATGTGTCTTGAAACATGTTCTTTATTATCTTTGAGATATTGAGAACGAGTTTCTCATTAATAGAGAATAAAGTTCGCAACCATAAGGGTCAAATTAGTTTTGAGTCTAGTTATTACGTTAGACAGTCTACGTCATAAAGAATCAGAAAAGATGCAGTGAAAGTGTCACAGATGATTCTACTGTATGAGTGGAATTAGTGGCAAATTATGAAGTATCGACTTATGAAGTTGCATAGTGACCTCATAGATTAGAAGTTTTCTATTAGTGTTGTGTTTGCGGTTGTCTACATAGTATTTTGGATTTGATCCGTAAATACTTAGACAACTTAGTAGCTGAAGCACAATGTTGACGTGGCATCTGAGTCATATTGATGTAGAAATTAGTTTCTACAAAAAAAAATGAATGATGCTAGTTAAAGGAAACAATTGGGTTTGTTTGACAAACCCAATATGTCATAGCGGGCTTACTTGTTGTTGCCTACCTTTTGAGCGATAGGTGAGTTCTTGAGGGCTAAGCGTATGTGATACACATTAAGATGTGTATATGATATCGTGGATTGGCACTAGAACAAGTGGGAGAAATTGTTAGGGTTGGTGCTTGAAGCGCCAATCCGGATCGTATTTATGTCTGATTCATGAATACGAGTAATACATTTTTCCATAATATTACTAAATTATGGTAACACCTCTTGTCTTTTATTATATATATTCGATCTAATTCATTAGATTGAAACTAAATCGTATTTAGTGATATATATATATATATATATATATATATATATATATTATATATATATATATATATATATATATATATTAGACAAAGACCCGATAATATATAATGTAGTGCGCAATTACAACGTAGCTTGTAATTGACATTGGGAATGGACACTACTAGAAATACATTATCAAACTAAGTTCCTGGTCAAGATTTACTGACACGGGTTGGTTAGTAAAATCTGTTGAGACTAGTACATGTCGTATATCAGACTTGGTCCGATGGTTAATCCCAATAAACCATGAGTCTCGGGAGACTCGTATAGACGTGTAAGTGTTTATTTAATAAACACTGAACGAATTACCAAAGATTACCTAATAGATGGTACACCAACGTCAATAGGAATCTTCTTGGGTTGAGTAGCATACTGATTCATTGACTTGAGACACCACTGTGGATATATGAGTTATCCTCCATATTTAGATGGCAGTCACATCACCGATCTATTAAGATCAGATCTCTGTTCGTTGGGTGTGGACTTATGCTCATGATATCCGATGTGTATCAAGAAAGGATCCATTAGTCATGTGTACAGGGCATATGTGTCCATTATATGATTAGCAGTCTGTTTTATCTATGGCCGTGGTATACTTCGGAAGTAAGTTCCAAGTGTTTTTAGAAGATTGCTAATAGATAAATCGACACACTTATACCTATAGAGATTTGATATTTATATCTATATCTTTGGGATAATCCGGATACCTGTGACAGATGGATTATACGTATGCAATGACCTCGACTTGTATGAATCAGCGAGTTTATCTGTGGTCGTCATAATTTACGGGTGGGTGAATTATGGACACAAAATTGGATTTTGTGACGGATATGCCTGAATCTAGAGAGTCTTACTAATGAAATATACTCGTAGAGCACTATGATATCTTTTATGAATAATAGAGATTATTTATAAATTTTTTAACCGTTAAACAAAAAATACATGCGATAGGGACCTAATGGTCATTTCATAATTAATGTGTATTGACCGGTGCGTAATCACACGCGTATAACGCAAGCGCACGTATTATTCAAGTAGTATAAAAATATCGATCCCACGAGGACTTAATTCCTATTATTGTTATTAATTGTTGATATTATTTATTTACAAGTATCTAATTGAGGGAGAGAATGATCACTTGATTGGTTGGTTGAATGTGGATTTGCTAAATAAATAAATTAAAGTCACAAAAGAAAATACTAAGGAAAATAAACAACTGACACAAATATCTAAGGTTGTGACTCCACACAATATTAATCTAAAGATGAATTGATTCTCTTATTGTAGGACACATAAATCGGCGACGCTGTTCAAGGCTCGCGCGCCTAGTTGGGAGTACGGAATAGCCCGCGGGGGGACTAAACTGGATATAAACATGGATTCGCCACCCAGTGTGAACTGGGACAAAGATTTAGGCCGCACTCACCCCTTGCAAGGGAAGACCTCAAACCGTTGGGTTCAGAATGGTCTCTTACTTATGCCACTTGTAATGAAATGATTTGTACAATATCTTAACTGAATCTACGCAACATATATGCTCAAGAGTAACTTAGAGCTAGTTCGCATTCATCAAAGTAAATCCCATGTCTAAGTTTGCATGCTTTGAAAGTAAGTCATCATAACGGCAAACATACGATATCACACAATAATCTCATGAGCATATTGATTCATCAAACACAAGCGAATAAATAACAATCTAAACATAAACGTATATTAAACTCCTAATGCAAAAGCAAATAACTAAATCATACATAAAGAAATAACATAATCATACTTAAAATAAATAACATACTAGACTAAATCATGTTAAATAATCTACTAGACTAAATCATGCTCGAATACAAGGTTGGATGAAATGAAATACGTGTGTCTCTCAAGTGGTACGTGGCATTGTATCCCGAGTACAAACCGCACTGCCGTCCATTCAGATTCGGCTATGGAATTTACGTTCGGGTTTCCATCCGAAATACCGCAAGAGAGAACACATATTTCGTTCATCCGTAAATCACATCATGCACCAATCCATAATACACATATGAAATAAAGTACTAAAATAAATAAAAAATAAAGGATAATAAATAAAGAAGGTGCCCTCAGGTCTAACCTCTTTTGTCGTCTATCGGAAGTGCAATACTCGTTTGTCGGAAGGGTTGATGCTCCGCAACTCCTCTGGTTCACTGGTTCAATGTTTTCCTTCGCTGTTTGGGCTGCTATTTCACTCCGTTTCGCTGCTGTTTTAGGGTCAGTTTTTGTTGTGTTTTCGAGGCTGTTTTGGGTTAATTATGGGACTGTTTTCGAGGTGATTTAAGGGTGCAGTTTCGGGACAGTTTAGGGGCTTTTATGGCGTTAATTGGGGCTGCTGATTAGGGTGATTATTTACGCTGAATTTAGGCAAGTGAATGGCTGTTGAAGTATGGGACGTGAGGAAAAGGGGTTACGTGAATGGCTGTTGAGCAAGGGACGTGAGACAAGGCTGATGTGGTTACGTGAGAGGCAGTGGAGCAAGGGACGTGAGGCCATGCTGGTCTTGTTACATGAGAGGTAGTGGAGCAAGGGACGTGAGGCCAGGCTGGTGTTGTTATGTGAGAGGCAATGGAGCAAGGGACGTGAGGCAAGGCTGGTTAGAGGGTTGATTTGGGTGAAGGGCTCTAGGTGGCGTGAAAGATCTAGTGCGTGAGGGGCAGATGCGTGAGAGGAGTAGGTGGCTATGCGTGAAGGAGGCTGGACAGTAGGTCTGTTATGCGGCTGTTTCATGGAGGATTTAAGGGGTGTATGGCGTGCGATTTGGCAATGTGCAGGGGGGTTGTTTGCGTGAGATGCATGGGCTATTTCAATGGATAGATTTCGGTGATGAGCAATGAGTGACCTGCGTGAATGCTTCTTCGGGTTTCTTGTGAGGATGAGCTAGGGGTTTAATGTGTTGGTGAATGGTTTTTTATAGGCAAATGGATGAGGGCTTTCCTTGTTTGAGAAGGAGAAGGATTTGTGCATTAAATGGAATATCTTTTAAATTAGTATGTGATAAGGAAAATATTTTAATTAGGGAAGTGATTTGATTTAATTTGATTTATTCTTTTTTAGTTAGGGATATGATTTGTTTTAATTAGGCAAGAGATCCATGGGATTTCTTTAATTTAGGAAGTGGATTTGGCTTGATTTATGCATGTGTTTAATGTGAATTTTGTTAATTAAGAGGGTGTTGGGGTGTGACTTAGGTCTCTTTAGTGGGCTTGGTGTGTGTTTTGGTAGTGTGTGGGCTTGGTGTGTGTCTTGCGGGGTTTTGGGCTAAGGGTATGTTTTAAAATGGAGGTCCAATAAGCGAACCCGAAGCTAATCCAGCGAGTTAAGTCCAACAATGTGTCAATTCTTGACTATTCCCTTCCGACGTCCGTTTTTCATGGCTTCCACAATTAAAGAGGTAGTGTCTCCATGCGAGACTCATCATCGGGACTTATATGCAAAAATACAGTGCCTACACTTATACATGTGTAATAAATTAATTTGCTAACCTGGAACATGTAATTATGCAAAAGCCTATGTCGATGGTCAGATACAAATACCCAAATAACCCAATTAATCATATGTCTATGTTAACAAGATTACCTGAATTCATTAGGTTCAAGTTCCAATTATGGCTACCCACGCCCGACATGTATATTCCTATCCTGTAAGAAAATCTATTAAAGGTTTATCTATCCTCAAGGAAGATCGTGAGCTATTGAATCTAAGGCTGAAACCTAAAATCCATTTTCTAAGTTCATTTTAAGTTTACGACATCAATCTTATTGATGATCAGGCAACAAGAAGCAATAAGCTTAAGACTCAATAAACAAACTAAAGAATTATCCATAAAAAAATCAATTATTAAGTGTGTGAATATTGTGTTTCATCACTTCCCTAGAATAAAAGACAATGCTGGGGGTAGAGGATCCGCATTTAATATTTCATATCTAGGAATCTCACTTATTATAATATATAAATTATTTTCTGTTTTGCTTCTCAGGAAATTAATAATGTTAAACATTTAAAACCAGCCATATAGGCAGTAATCCATTTAGTCCAACTACACCAGCCATATATGCGGTAATTATCTGTCACATAAAGACCAACCATATAGGCGGTAAAGTAATTTATATTTAAACCGACCATATATGGGGTAATAAAGTTTACCATTAATTAATCCGGTTAAATTATAATTTAAATATTATAATTAAGTGAGATTAACCTAGATAATTATATTAAATGTTTCACCTTTTACCCCAACAGAAATTTAACTGAAAAACATAAAAGAAATGAAAATAAAATATTAAAATTAAATTAATAATAAAAATACATAATTTAATTATTACAATAATTTACAAAAATAGATGCAATCCTTAAAAACTAGGAAAAATCCTAAGGAATGCACGAAATCAAATGAGGCGGAAATGGCTGAATTTATAGGCAATCTGGTCGTCCACGCGTCGCGACGCGCAATTCCTTCTTGCGTCGCAACGCGGCGACGTGTTGACTGGTCAAACACGTGTGGAATTGTTGACTTGCTGACGTGGCATGCGGTTTCTGTCGGTCCAATAGAATTTTGACATGTGGCACGCACTATGATTCGTTCCACCGAGATGCTGACACGTGGCGGACAATGATTGGCTATTGATGACATGGCGACACGTGGCTTGGTGACTCGGTTGGATGCTGACATGGCTGACATATGGCGGACACGTATGCGGCCAAATAAGAAGATGACACGTGGCACGCGTATTGTCGGCACCATATGATTGTGACACGTGGCACAGCGCACGTTAGCAGATCTGTTCTGATGTTGACACGTGGCAGGCGCATGTTAGCACGACGTATTTTAGTAAACTTATCAGATTGTGACACGTGTCCCCGGCGCATGTTAGCATGAAGCGGCACATGTTAGACGTCGCGACGTAGAAGGCTTTGCGTCGCGATGCGTCAAATTACCAAAATGCCCCTTTTGTCATTTTTCTCCGTTTTAGCCCCAAATTGCTTCCAATGCTTCCCAAACTTTATTTATCTGCAAAATAACAATAAAACACATCAAAACGTTCACAAAAATCGAGAAACTATACAAAATATTAGGTTAAATGGGTGAGAAATAGTGATATAATTACCACTCATCACACCCCCAAACCTAACATTTTGCTAGTCCTCGAGCAAAACATAGAATAAAATAATATAAACATCTTTAAAATAAAATTTAACTATGCCACTTTCGTTGGGATCACGGTTGCATTTAGCGTATGCAACAAGCCTTTAAACCCCTAGGTGTCCCTAGTGGACGAGTTGTAGTCTCGTTAGGGTTTACAGTGACGATACCCACAAACGTCAATCTAATGCACACAAAAGCAAAAAGAAAATAAAACTAATGCACATAAAAGCAAAAAGACACGAGAAAAGAAAAGAAGATAATAGATATATAAATAACGTCCTCAGAGAATGTCTAATATCAAAGTTAGAGGAACCTTAAAAATGCATATTTCAAATAATTTCCATTCTTTTGAACAAAATATCTAAATCAGACTCAAAGTGTGTGTGTGAATAATTCTGCAAACAGCTTCGATTCTAAGTTGTCAACTCGGTGATTTCGTCTCAACTTTTAGTAGTTAATGGGTCAAACCAACCTGAGTATCTAAAATTGTTCTGTCTACTACAATCAGCACAAGTGAGGTATGTGATTTTTCTGATTTTTATTTTTATTTTTTATTTATATACAACATCTTTGATCCATGTAGCGAGCTTTGGGTCAGTGGCTCCCAAACCATATGGTTTTAGGGCACTAGGTGTTAAAACACCTCTACAGACTTAATCACTCGGATCTCAGATGTTTAATAAACTAACACAAGCTTTCTCGTTTGACGCGAACTATCACTGCATACTGAGGCAAGATGCCCGGTTACTAAGTACTTGCTTGGTTAAGTTTAGTTTAGTTTTTTTTTTCATACCTCACATAATAAATAATTGTAGACAGAAACAGAAACTCAGGCAAACGGTCATTCATCAACCACCGATTATTTTAACTAGTCACTTTGTTAATTCCTTATTATCTAACTGCTTACAAAACTATTTTTTTTAAGTGCGCACGAGTTTGACCTAGATATGAAATTCAAAATAGGGATAAAAGTGAAAATTAACATTTATCTTTTCCTAAAACTCTTTAACTAAACAAACAATCAAATCATTGAACTTTTTTTTTTGGGTTTTTTCGATTTTAAAACACACACAAAATGCAGAAGATAAAAATTGCAAAAGTAAAACACACAACATTGATGAGTGGTAAATGTATCACTATTTCTCACTTATTTGACCTAATATTTTGAATAGATTCTTGAGTTTTGTGAATATTTTGATGTGTTTTGTGTTATTTTATAGATAAATAAAGTTTCAGGACTCTCTGGAGGCGATTTGGGGCCAAAACAGTGAAAAACGGACAAAAGGGCAATTTGGTAATTTTGAGCATCACGACGAGTAAGCTTTAGGCGTCGTGACGCCTAACATGCGCCATGAGCTTCTAACGTGCACCGGGGGACACGTGTCAAAATCTGAAAAGTTTGACTTGCTAACGTGCGCCGTGCCACGTGCCAACATCACAACCAATCTACTAACGTGCGTCGTGCATCGTGCCACGTGTCATCATCCTATGGTGCCGACAATCGCCATCGCCATGTTTCGTCATGTGTCACTCCATGTGTCAGACATGTCATCGTCCATATTAGTAGTAGACCAAGTCAACTCGCCATGTCAGTGCCACGTCATCATCAGCCAATCACAGCGTGCCACATGTCAGCATCCTACGGTGCCGACAATCACTTTCGCCACGTGTTGCCACATCATCGCTACATCATTGCCACATCATCGCCACGTCAGCACAATTATTGAGTGAATTATCCACATCGCCACATCATCGGATAAGAATGTGAAGCATCCAACCAGAGCGCGACACGTGGCGCGTCGCGACGCGCACACCTTATCGAGGCCTATAAATTCAGCTCGAGGTTTCAGTTTTAGAGGTACCTTCCTCTCTGAATTCTCTAATGTAAATAGGGAGTTTTATATCTAGTTTTCTTTAATTTCAGTTTTGTAATTAATTATAATTACGTTATGTAATAATAATTTACTTTTTACTTTTTCAGTCTTTACTATTCAGTTATGAGGAGGTAACTTCCACTGCTATGGTGAAAGGTAAAACTTTTATTACTGCTATTTAGATTAATCTCCCTAATTATAATATATTCACTATTTAAAATTTGACTTAATGAGGATACCGCTATATTGGCCGGTTGGTAATTGATATTAAATTGATTTTAATTTGATTAAGCAAGGATACCGCCTGGTTGGTCGGTTGGTAATTTACCGCCTATATGGCTGGTTTATGGACAAATATTGTTACCGCCTTAATGGTTGGTTGGACTTAATTTGACTTAATCAGGTTACCGCCTATATGGCTGGTTGGTAATGTTATCACAAGTTAATATATTATATTAAGGGAGATAACTAAAATAGTAGTAGTAAAGTAGATCCTTTAACCCTAGTATTTTATTTTTGTAATTTTACTTTTCAGTATTTACTTTACCGCATTTATTTTTCAGCATTTTATTTTATGTCTTTTACTTTTAAGTTTTTACTAGCCCTAGTTATGTGTCGTAACTAAGTTAGTTATCTAGGGTTGTGATGAATTCTAATATCACCGGTTTATAATGGATTATTTTATAGTTTGGGTAATTTAAAGGTTTACTTATTAAAGTCTTAAGCTTAATGCGTCTTGTTAATTGTCCACTAATAAGATTGATCTGGTAAATCTAAAATAAACTTGACAAAGGAATTTTAGGTTTCAGCCTTAGACTTAGTAGCCTACGATCTTCCTTGAGGATAGATAACCCTTTAATAGATTTCTTTACAGGATAGATATATACCTGTCGGGCTGGGGTAGCCATAATTGGAACTTAAACTTAATGAATCCAGGTAATTTTGTTGAAATAGACATATGGTTCAATTGGGTTATACTGGGTATTTGCGTCTGACCATCGATAGAGGCTTTCGCATAATTTCATGTTCCAGGTTAGTAAACCAATTTATTATACAAACATGAAATAACCACTTTATCTTTTAAAAGATATTAGAAAGATTCACAACCCTAGATAGTTCTTAATATTGAATTTTCTTAAACCTACTATCATGTAATTTTATTTACTATTTTAAATTTAAAATCATCACCATTCCCAATCAATCAATCAACCATTAGATACTAGTAATCATTTGACCTCATAAAATTAATAGATTATGTATTAAGTCCTCGTGGGATCGATACTTTTTATACTACTTGAACGATACGTGCGCTTGCATTATACGCGTGTTATTACGCTGGTCAAGTTTTTGGCGCCGTTGCCGGGGGACTTATTTATCTTTCACTATTAGTTTGAGGTTAGATACCTTTACTTGTATCTAATTTCTTTTACTTATTGTTTTTATTTTCTTGGTTTCAGGTTCTCAGAGAAACTACATGAGACGAATCAGAAGCTTTGAACTCTGACCGTTTGACCTGGAAATTGAAAGAACCATCAGACAGTTGAGAAGGGAAATGTGTGAAGGCCAATAAGCTTTAGTCAACATGGAACCTGAACCTTTGGAAGTTGCACCACCAATACCCATTCGAGACAGAACTATTTTGGTGGTAGACGGCTTCATTTCCTGTATTGTACTTCCTCCTTTACCAGCAAATGCGTGTGATATCAAAACATGCATTCAGATGATTCAGCAGTCAGTGCAGTTTAGGGGAAAAGCAACTGAAGGTCCTAATACCCACATCAGCAACTTTCTGGAAGTTTACGGCACTTTCAATTACAACTGAGAAGCTGAAGAGGCAATGAGACTGCGGGTTTTTCCATACTCATTGAAAGATATAGTTAAAGCTTGGCTACATTCACTACCAGCAGGTTCCATCACAACTTGGAACACTTTAGCCACCAAATTTCTTGCAAAGTACTTTCCACCAGCCAGAACTGGAAAGCTGAGGAATGACATCACATCCTTTGTACAACAAGACTCAGAAACTCTCTACGAAGCTTGGGAAAGGTACAAAGATTTGCTTCGGAAATGTCCTCACCATGAGAATCCAAAATGGCTTCAAGTCCAAACTTTCTATAATGGACTTTCTGGACTGATGAGAACCACAATCGATGCTGCTGCTGGAGGAGCTTTAATGACTAAAGGAGAAGATCAAGCCTGAGACCTAATCGAAGAAATGGCCAACAACAATTCCTTGTGGCCAACAGAAAGGAGCATGATCCAAAGAATTACAGGAATTTATGAAGTTGGAGCCATTACAGCAGTCAACGCCAAGCTGGATCAGATATGCAAATTCATGGAGACTCTTACCACTGGATCCACAAGTTCAAAAATTACAAAAATATTTTGCGTTTTTGTTTTTATTTTGACTAAAAAGGTGAAATTGGTGGTGAGAGATAGCTGTGTAAGGAGTTCCCATTCCTGATACGTATTTCAACCCATTTTCGAAACAAGTTAATTTTTGTTATTTCCTTTTGAATATTTAATTTGTAAATTCTCTATAAATTGACTAAAATGGATCTTCATATGCTATTTGGCAGGTATTATCAACATGCATGGTAACATACAGACATAAGCTATAATTGAAAAGTTTTTGTAATATTCAGTGCTCTAGTTAATTGGAGGAAGCATCATGAAAAGCATTGGAGTAAAAAAAAGTCTGAAATCCGAGTTATTAAGTCCGTAGGGGTGTTTTAACACCTAATGCCCTAAAGCCAACTGGTTTGGGAGTCACTGGCCCAAAGCTCGCTACATGGATCAAGGATGTTGCAAAAATATATATATCTGAAGTCTGAGTAATTAAGTCTGTATGAGTTTCTTAACACCTAATGCCCTAAAGCCAACTGGTTTGGGAGCCACCGACCCAACACTCGCTACATAAATGGAAGTTATTGTATATAAATAAAAAAAATCAAAGAAAAAAATCAGAAAAATCAGGAAAAAGTATTTCATTGCTACAAAGGTGTTAATTCTGATAAAACTTTAGGACAAAAATATTACTCTCTTATCAACTGCACTTGTGACTGTTGTGGCAAAAATGAGTTGATTAATATTTTCTTGGCTGTGTATATGGAGAATGGTAAATATAATCAGAGAATTACTTATTCGATAATTTAGAAAGAAAGAAAACAACTAGTGACTTGGAGTAAAAGTTTCACATGCTTAATCACTAACTTCTTTATTCTATTTTCTCTTGTCTTTTTTGCTTTTGTGTGAATTAGTTTCACTAACTTTTTACTTTTGTAAAATGTTATTGGTATCATGCTGTAAACCTCACGAGACTACAACTCGTCCACTAGGGACACCTAAGGGTTTAAAGGCTTGTTGCATACGCTAAATGCAACCGTGATCCCTACGAAGTGGCTTAGTTTAAAGATGTTTATGTTATTTTCTATATTATTTATGTCGTTATATGCTATCGAATAAATATTTTTAGGTACAATATGAATGAATTATCAATATTGGATATTGAATAATTTATTAATAAGTTTAAAAAATTTTAAACTATGATTCGCCCGAACCACGTTTCTTCCGCTACGCTTCCTTAATATGACCCCAACATAAATGACCAAAAGCCCCTCCTAAGTCAATCATGACCATTATTTAAAGTGGAAAAATTTGTTTTCTTAATAAGAGGAAGCCATGGCCGAATCCTTCAAGAAGAAAAGATCCCAAAAATTTGTTTGAAGAAACAAGGAAGAAAATGAAGAAATCAAGAAGAAAGTTTGAGGAAATTAGGAGATTTTGAGGTTATCTTCAATAATCTTAAACTTAGAAAGCTTGTTTCTTGTTCTTGAACATCTAGAATAGTTCTAGGGTTTATTCTTTTCTTATATTTTGGGGCTTTTTGATTTGAAGGATGGATTTGGAGGCTAGATGCATGTGTGAAGTTAGATTGAATAATATTAGTGTAATATTAGTTCAATTTTATATTTTGATGACTTGTTGCCATTCTAGAGTATTATGACCACTCTTGTAACTCCTAGAATTTTTCTTGAGTTCTTCATTTGTGGTGACTTTGGATGGTGGTAAATATTAATATGATTAATGTTGAGAAAATTGGATTTAAAGCATGAAAAATGATAATTTTAGTTAACAAATCAGATATGAAATTTCTGTGATTTTGGTGATGCCAATTATGTTATATTAATGTATTGGATGTGTTTTGGGCATTGGAACAATTGCCAAAAATTATTTCGGAGTTGAAATATGCGAAAACGGTGAAAAACAACGTTACTGGGTAAGTTTCGGGCTTTTCAGGTGTCCGCTGTCCAAACAGTGAATTGGTCACTATTCAGGCAGCCCATGAACTGCCCAAGTACTATTGGGGCTGACTTGGGTAGCCCCCATGTGTATTGGTTGGTCAGTTCGGACAAAAATACATTTTATGCCATTTTACGGAAAAAATGTTTTCGTAAAAGTTTCGTGTGTGTTTCTTAATTATTTATGTCATTATTTGATATCGAATAAATATGTTTATGTGAAATATGAATGAATTATTCATATGAGATATTGAATAATTTATTCGGTAAGTTTAAAAATTTTAAAGTTAGGATTTCGCCCGAACCACGCGCTTCCGCCTGCGCTAGCGCTAAAACCCTAACAAAATTGGTATCAGAGCGAGTCTGATCCTACATCTATTGCATTTGTCATGCTTGATATATGATATATAATCCAATTTTGATATTTGCACATGCATGTAATTTAGATGTTTCTTAATTTTCTGTTTCTACGCTAACAGAAAACATAACGAATAATTAATGGTTAAGTTAAGTTATATTTTCCCAGGTAGAATTAAACTATTGAGAAATTGATCTAGATTGAATATATGCATTTGATGTAGAGTAAAACCTCTTTAGGAATATCCCCGCTTAAATAAGGCATTAAAGTAACTAGTATTAGGAATGCTTGTTTCTTGGTCCGCCTTGTCAGTACGTATGTAAATAATTTCCTGATTCTGTAGCTGTATCATGCCAAAGCTGTGTAGTTATGGCTGATGGTAGTTCATTTTCTCCGGTAAAACTTATATGATAAGAGAAAAATTCAAGTGAAAATGGAAATTCTAAACGTGCCAAAGCTGTCAAGACTACATCGGTAACTTGAGTTTGTCACTGACAAGTGAAGCCTTGATATGCCTCCTGTGAACGTGCCAAAGCTGTCACAATGAGAAACAGTCAGGATCAAAATCATGAGTTACAATGAGTGTGATTGACAATGATTTGTCTATTTGTGAATATACGTAGGCGAGAACGTGCCAAAGTGTGAGTGAAATATATTCATAAGGTCCACTTCTCACTATGGAATTCAATTAAATCATTGGATTCCCATTTTCCATTGGGGATTACAGTATTATGTAAAATAGTGGGAGGCACTGCTGGGTAAAAAATCCATAATAATAAGGCAGTGTGTAATATTATGAAAATTGTTGCTTATGTTTCCTTTATTCTATTGTGTATATAGAATTTAAATTTTAATCCATTGCATGCATATTTTAGATATATGTTTTCTGACTTCACTTATGGTTGCATAATAGATTCTAGATTAAGAGTATGCTTGAATATTGTTAGATTAGTCAAAACCATCGGGAATTGTCGTTCCAATTTTCTTGAAAAATCAAGATGGTTAATGACTTAGTTTCTACGTCATGATAAATAATCTAAAAGATATTAGTTTTAGGATATAATTATCTAGAGAGAATAGTTTCTTGTGCGGTAAGAATTGAAGTGAATTTATTCATGTCTCGAGATTCTTGACAGGCATTAAGAAAACACCACTAGGTATTTGTTTATCTGATAATGACGTTTCTTGGTTTTAGTGACCTTTAGAGGTAATTTATTTGACACAGTTTGCTAATCAATTATTTACGATTGTTGTGAATAGTTGAAGGAAAATTATAAAGCTATAGAAATGAGATGTGTATAGTTGTGTGTAGAGAATATCGATTCTTACAATACGACAACTATAGGTATTGGATATCAGATCTTCTGTCTAGTTATTTAAAATATTGTTTAACGATTGTTTTGATATTTGATATCAGAACTTGCGACTATTGGATAGTTACTTGTTCTTTATAAAAAAAATATTTCATATTTTAATATGACTAGTAGTGTCATTGATGAAGAGATAAACATTAAGAAAAATATACGGTTAACTAAATAATTTAGAACAGTGTTTTATGAGATTTTATCACTTAAGCATTAGATGTTTATTCTGTATGATAAATGATGGTCTGATACGAGATCACACCACATATCCTTATCCATTTAATGAGTATTGTATTCGGGAATGTAATTAAATCTCATTTAACCTATGATTGTCATTGGACCACAATTTATTAAACTAATACATTGGATGTATGTATCTTAATGAATTATAAATTGCCTTGGATAGTTTTCTTTACTTCGTAACTTAGTTAATGAGTTGTCATGACTTAGTTACGTGTTTTTAAAAGAACACATATTGAACGTATTGAATGGTTCGAGAACTTTCAATATGTTTCTGATGAAACGCGGATAGAATATTTTAAATGGTTCAAAGATATTCGATTTGAAGTTTTAAAAACTATATCTTTAAAATAATCATGAATCTTTGAATTATTCAAAGATGTTTGATACGATCAAACATATGAATTTATGACAATTAGTTCTAAGATTATTCAATGAATGTAATTCTTACTCAATATTATTCTTCTACGATTCCATCGTGATAGAATTGGTCAGTGGGAGAAATCGAATCTTATATGATTTGATTCGTTTAATATTGAGTTTTACCGAATTATTTTCAATACTCTTGGGGATATGCTCCAGTAACACTAATTCATCCTTTTAATTAAGGTTCCATTAGTTTCTACAGTTACGTATATGATATGTATAGGTATAAAATTCGAATCTTGAAAAGTTTGAGATTTGAATCTTTCTTTTGTATAATGATTATATAATTGAAAAATACTTGCGCCTCAGAGGTACAAGTAAAAGTTTATCATTTATTATATTTAATAGAATATTATATTCTATTTGATAGAATATCTTTTCTACGATCCCGAGTAATAAAATTATTTTATTACTTGGTGTATAACATCAGATGTTGACCATTGTAGAAAAGACTTGACTTATTGAAGTCAAATGAGAGAATGATTAACTATAAATGGAACTACATAATTAATAAGATGACAAGACCCTTAGATAGCTTCCATATAAGTCCAATAGGATGTCAAAATCATTTGCGATGTATTTGATACTTAATGATTCTGCAGTTTTTTTATCGAAGAAAATTATCCTATAACTTATAGTAAAAGCGATATTTGATATGGACTCCAGATGTTAGCATTAAAACATAGATCTAAGGTTGTTCATAACTTACTATGATCAAGTTTTTGAACTTGATTAAGCTTTCTTTATGAATCGTTCATAAAATGTGCAAATGGTTTCCACAGTGAAAACAGAGTGAGCTTATTAAAGATTTAACCTTTATAGTATGACAGTGAGAAATGTTAAACTCAACAATCTATCGTAGATTATGAGGAAACTTGTCTCTAGTCGCACTAATTGAACAATTAAAGATCTGATGGTTAATGTTTATATTAAACTATGTATTTTAGTTAGGAATACCAAGTGGCGTTCCTGAATGGTTTCTTCGAAGAAGAGATCCATTGTGATTTCTTTGCTTGAAGAGTTCGTTCTGGAATTGCCCCGGAGTTTGTATTATGCTACGATCACAGTTTGATATACTAACTTATGGAGCCTATTGTAGACTCAGATAAGCTTTCCAGAAATTTTTGTTTTATAATTTTGATAACAGTCAAATTGTCTGATTTTATCAAAGCATAGAGAATACACATATGATAGTAGGGTTAGTGGGAGCGTATAAATTTCTTTCTAGTGTTATATATCCTAACGACATTATCATTATTAATGTAATAATGAAATGTTTGTGAGGTAAAAGGTTTACGTAAGTTTTCTTTTCTCCGTGAAAGCAGTGTGAGAAGTCTATGATATAAAACTAAGAGACATGTGAGATACTCCCATTAGTCGTGCATTAGATACGATATAATAAAGAACACATCAAAACTATCTGTGAGACAGTTAGTATAACTATTTGACAGTTAATGTGTCTCTTATATATAGTATTCATCTTTCGTAAGGGATGATTCCTTAGTCGAAAGAGAAATTGATTAGAATGTCTAGTCAATCTTATGCATCATAGGATGATGGCATAATGAATTCTATATTATGTGCGATTAAAGATATTAATTTAATAGTAATTGTTACGAGCTATTTTGATATTATGTAGACCATAATATGTGTCTTAAAACATGTTATTTTTTATCTTTGAGATATTAAGAATCAGTTTCTTATTCATGGAGAATATAATCCGCAACCATTAGGATCAAATTAGTTTTGAGTCTAATTATGATATTAGATGATCTATGTCATATAGAGTCAGAAAAGATGCAGTGGGAGTGTCACAGTTAATTATACTGTATTAGTGGAATTAGTTGTAACTTATGAAATATCGACTTATGAAGTTATATAGTGACTCCATAGGTTAGAAGTTTTGATATTAATGTTGTGCATGCGGTTGTCTGCGTAGTATTTTGGATTTGATCCCTAAATACATAGACAACTTAGTAGTTGTAGCACAAAATTGATGTCGCATCTAATTCATATTGATGTATAACTTAGGTTATATAAAATATGAATGATGCTGGCTAAGGGAAATGATTGGGTTTGTTGAACAAACTCAATATGGTATAGCAGACCTACTTGTTTTTGCCTACCTTTTGAGTGTTAGGTGAACTCTTGAGGGCCATGAGTATGTGATACACATTGAGACGTGTATATGATACCGTGGATTGGCACTAGAGCAAGTGGGAGAGAATGTTAGGGTTGGTGCTCGGAGTGCCAATCCGGATCGTATTTGTGTATGATTCATGAATAAAAATAATTCATTTTTCCATAATATTACTTACTTATTGGTAGAACCTCTTTTTTATATATGTATTCGATCTAATTATGATTAAATTGAAACTAAATCTGATTTAGTGATACATATATATTAGACAAAGACCCCAGGATTTACAGAGTGGTGCGCAGTTACAACCTAGTTTGTAAATAACATTGGGAAGCATCACTATAAGTTGTATATTCTCAAATAAAGTTCCTGGTCAAGATTTATTGTCACGGGTCGGTTAGTAAAATCCGCTGAGACTAGTTTATGTCGTATATCGAGACATGGTCCGATGGTTTGTCCAAATGAACCATGAGTATTGGGAGACTCGTATAGACGTGTAGGTATTTATTTGATAAATATTGAACGGTTCACCGAAGATTTCCTAATAGATGGTACACCAACGTTAATAGGAATCTTCTCGAGTCGAGTAGCATAATAGTCATTCGACTTCAGATACCATTGTGGATATATGAGACATCCTCTACATTTTGATGGCAGTCATGTCACCGATATATTTAGATCTGACCTCCGCCTGTTCGTTGGGTGTGGACTGATGCTCATGATATCTTGTGAGTATCAAATAGAATCTGTCAGTCATGTGTACATGGCATAGGTATCTTGAACGTGTTTGCGATCTACTAAATCCATGGCTGTGGTATACTTTGGAAGCGAGTTCCGAGTGTTATTTAGAGATCATAAATTTGAAAGTCGACTATATTATACTTTAGGGATTTGACGTTTCTATCTATATCCTCGATATAATATGGATAGCCTGTTACAGAGGGATTATACATATGTAATGACGTCGACTTGCATAGTTTAGCGAGATCATCTGTGGTCGTCATAATTTACGAATGGGTGAATTATGGACACAAAATTTGATTCTTTGATGGATAAACCTTAACTTAGAGAGTCTCATAATATGAAGTGTACTCGTTGAGCACTTGGGCAATGTGTTATGAATAATATAGATTATTCATAATACTTCACCGAATTAAATGAGTTAATTCGAATCGTTTAATTGGTTAAACGAAAATACATGCATTATGGGTTTTTGGTCAATTAATAATTAATGTGTATTTATATTTGATACAAGATTTGATTTGATACATATTAATTAATTATCAAATGGGACTTTGACACATGCCATTAATATATGTACTTGTTAGTCAATGTAAATAAAATACATATATAATAATAATCGCATTAATATATGGAAAACGTTTTCGCAAAAGTTTCGTGATGTTTCTATATATTATTTATGTCGTTATATGATATCGAATAAATATGTTTAGGTACAATATGAATGAATTATCAATATTGGATATTGAATAATTTATTCGTAAGTTTAAAAAATTTTAAACTATGATTTCGCCCTAACCACGCTTCTTCCGCTGCGCCTCCTTGATATGACCCCAACACAAATGACCAAAATGCCCATCCTAAGTCGATCATGACCATTATTTAAAGTGGAATTTTTTTTTTCTTAATAGGAGGAAGCCATGGCCAAATCCTTCAAGAAGAAAAGATCCCAAAATTTTGTTTGAAGAAATCAAGAAGAAAGTTTAAGGAAATTATGAGATTTTGAGGCTATCTTCAATAATCTTAAACTTAGAAATCTTGTTTCTTGTTCTTGAACATCTAGAATAGTTCTAGGGTTTCTTCTTTTCTTATATTTTGGGGCTTTTTGATTTGTAGGATGGATTTGGAGGCTAGATGCATGTGTGAAGTTAGATTGAATAATATTAGTGTAATATTAGTTCAATTTTGTCATTTGATGACTTGTTGCCATTCTAGAGTGTTATGACCACTCTTGTAAATCCTAGAATGTTTCTTGAGTTCTTCATTTGTGGTGACTTTGGATGGTGTAAATATTAATATGATTAATGTTGAGAAAATTGGATTTAAAGCATGAAAAATGATAATTTTAGATAACAAATCAGATATGAAATTTCTGTGATTTTGATGATGAAAAGTATGTTTTATAAATTTATTGGATGTATATTAGGCATTGGAACAATTTCCGGAAATTATTTCGGAGTTGAAATATGTTAAAATGGTGAAAAACGGTATTACCGGGTGAGTTTCGGGCTTACCGGGTGTCCGCTGTCCAAACAGTGAATTGGTCACTGTTCGGGCAGCCCATGAACTTCCCAAGTACTCTTAGGGCTGACCTGGGCAGTCCCCATGTGTATTGGTTGGTCGGTTCTGACAAAAACGCATTTTATACCATTTTACGGAAAAACGTTTTCGTAAAAGTTTCGTGTTGTTTCTTAATTATTTATGTCGTTATTTGATATCGAATAAATATGTTTAGGTGAAATATGAATGAATTATTCATAGGGGATAATGAATAATTTATTCGGTAAGTTTAAAAGTTTTCGCCCGAACCACGCATTTATGCCCGCGCTCGCGCTAAAACCCCAACAGGATCGGTGCCCCAAGCAGCGGAAATGGATCTAACCCATGGATATCAAATATGAGTGTAATTTTAAATTATTTAATAAAATACTATATTTCATTATGAGTGTATAGGAAAAACCCGAGGCTGAATCGGAGTCAGAAACTCAAAAACAGGAGAAAATAAAATTCAACGCGCGTAGCGCGTACCGTGTGCGCGGTACTGTAGCGCCCAACTCAATTAATTTTTTTTTATTTGTTTTCAAATAACTAAGCTTCAGGCCTTCAACTCTCAAAACACCCAAATTTAATTTTAACATCAAAACCAACATCAATACATATTATAGAACAAAAATCATATTTTTTAAAATATCAAATAATTTTACAAAAATATAAATTTATTATAAATACACACATACGTAAATTTTGAATCCAAAACTCAAACCAAATTAGAATCCCACAATGAAGTGACTCGTGAACAATTCTAGGTCACCAAAATGTGGTCAAGTGATTCTAGAATGGTATTCATAGCTCTAAGCTTTAATCTAGAGTTCCAAACTATTATTAATTATTCCATGTCCAACATGAACATCTTTGACCTAATTAACAAGCATATTGTGTTTATACGTCTAAAGCATCCTAACACGATTTATTAGCCTTATTTCAACTTTAAGCGATGTATTCATGCATCCAATACATAGAAGAACATAACTTAAGAGAAGTTCAGACTTACCTAGCAAGCTTGATGAAAAAATCCAATATTCTTCTTTTTGTTGAAATGGTTGGAGAACTTCAAAGGTTTGCAAGCTTCACTCCAATATCCAATCTTGATTCCAATGCTAGCAACCTTCACTTCAAGATCCAATCTTGATTTTTCGTAGATGAAATATTGTAGAGACCTCACAAGCTTCTCTAAACACTTCTCTAACTTAGGCTAATTTCTCTAAAAATTTATTGTACTTAGCTTTCTCAAGCTTGATTAAAACCTTCATAAAGCTTGCTATTTATAGCAAAACTTAAGCAATTTGTAATTAATAAAAGTTGTAATCAACTTTTTGGTAGGCTTAATCTAATTTTTCCAAATATGTATAATTAGGTCTGGCTAATCTCTATTGTCTACCACTTTGATTTAATCTAATTACATCAAGACAATGATTAGGAAATGGATTAGTTCAATGTTTACCACTTTAATTTAATACAATTAAATCAAGCCAAAACCACATATTATTACATACTTATAATTACCATAATATCCTCAAATGGTAAAGATAATTATGATTTTACAATTAAGCCCTTGTGTAATTATTGAATTAATCCAATTAATCCAATTAGGTCAAAGTAAATAATTAATGTTATCCAATGACACTTGATTATCTTAGTTTTAAATTATAATATCGAATATTATCTTTTATCAAAATTAATCGGCTACTCAAGTGCTCAATGAGTACACTTCATATTGGGACTCTCTAAGTTCAGATATGTTCATCATATAAGCCTAGCTAATATGTACGGAATTTGGCAACCTCGGAATTAGCGAAGAACACGAACAAATTTTCTGAACTATACAAGTCGAGGTCATCACATATGTTTAACAATCCCTCCATCGTAGGCTATCCGAGTTATGTTTAGGAAACATAGAATACACCATCAAGTTTCCGAGACGCACATCTCTTGTCGACATGTCCACGATTCTTCATAACTGATGCGATCCACCCTAGGTGACCGACTTTGGCCAAAGCTTTAAGAATCATGACTTTACTCACATGGATAACTAAACCCCTTATGGTACACATATGGGCTGACGGATCCTATCTTACGTCGAACTTGATTATTGAGTGCATCATTCCACACCCAACGAACATCTAGAGGCTAGACTATGAAATATTTCTGATATACATGGCATCAAAGTATTGAGGATCTCACACAAAATCAATATTATCCTATAGTCAAAGGATAACATATGGTACTCGACTCAAGGAGATTCCTATTGACGGTGGTGTGTACTTCCAACTATTAGGAATCACCTGTGAGTCATTCAGTATTCATTCCAACCAATACCCACACGTCTATACAAGTTTCCAAAACCCATGATACATCGGGTTAAACCATTGTAACTCCAATTCCAATATACAACTTGTGCTAGTCTTCTAGGTTATAGGAATTCGACCGTATTCCAAAACCAACTACTAGGAATATATATACTTTAAGAATATTTTACAATAGTAATACTTATCCTAATGTCGGACCACCTAATGTCCAGTATTATGACAAGACTATTCTAAGGCTGATGTCATTCTTAGCATATATTACATCAATCTAATACACAAAATGACAATTCTATTAATAATGTATGAAATGAAAATGTAGTTATTTTATTAATAAATAATAAAATATACAATTCGGATTGGCACTCCAAGCACCAACTCTGATAATACATGCTTGTTTATTATGCGTATTTACTGGCTTTGGGCCGCATTCGTTCTGCCGAGGCCGCTTTAAAATATTGGCTTGGGGCTGCATTTATTCCGTCGAGGCCCCTTTAATTTTTTAGCTCGTGGCTCTATTCGTTCCGCCGAGGCCCCTTTAATTTATTGGCTTGGGACTACATTCGTTCCATCGAGGCCACTTTAAATTATTGGCTCGGGGCTGTATTCATTCCACCGAGGCTATTTTAAGTTATTGACTCGGGACTGCATTCGTTCCGCCAAGACCACCTTAAATTATTAGCTCGAGGTTGCATTCGTTCTGCCGAAGCCGCTTTAAATTATTGACTCGGGCTGCATTCGATCTGCCGAGGCTTGCTTTAATTTATTGGCTCGGGGCTGCATTCGTTCCACTGAGGCCAGTTTAATTTATTGGCTTGGGGCTGCATTCGTTCCGTCGAGGTTGCTTTAAATTTTTTCTCGGGCTGCATTCATTCTGCTAAGGCCCCTTTAATTTATTTTCTCGGGGCTACATTCGTACCGCCGAGGTCGCTTTAAATTATTGGCTCGGGGCTACATTCGTTCCGCGGAGACCACTTTAAGTTATTGACTCGGGACTGCATTCGTTCCGCCAAGACCACCTTAAATTATTGGCTCGGGGCTGTATTCATTATGTCGAGGCCCCTTTAATTTATTGGCTTGGGGCTGCATTAATTTCGCTGAGGCCGTTTTAAATGATTGGCTCCGGGCTGCATTCATTCCGTCGAGACCACTTTAAGTTATTGACTCAGGACTGCATTCATTTCGCTGAGACCACCTTAAATTATTGGCTCGGGGCTGCATTCGTTCCACCGAGGCTACTTTAAATTCTTTGCTTGGGGCTGTATTCGTTTCGTCGAGACCACTTTAAGTTATTGACTTGGGACTTTATTCGTTCCGCTGGGGTCATTTTCTTGTTTATTTGTGCAAGGAGGATTCATTTCCTTGTGACCAAGCGACTTAGATTGCTTGTGGTTGATATTTCCCCAAAGGCTCTCTTTGTCAGATCGGCTAGGGGTCAGGCTACGTTCCACCGACGCCTTAATTATCTTCATTGACATGGGGTCAAAGTTTCTCCCCCATGGCCAAGTGTTTAGTGGCACAAGAAGGGAACATTCCCTTGTGGCCAAGTTATTGCATTTGCTTGAGGCTGGGATACGTCCCGCCGTGATCCTTGTTATTTTCCTAATAGCCCAAAGAGGTGAATGTTCCCTTGTGGTTTTATTCTATTTTGCAGGACTCTGTAAATCGTTTCCTTCCGAGTTAGCAGCATGACGAGAGCTGAGGATGGTAAAAAAACTCTGGCTCGGTCTAGCCCGGCCCGCCTCGGACCGACCCGCCCGGGCCCGCGAAGTGGAGCTTGAGCCGGGCCTAACACATTAAGCTCGGGCCCGGCCCGATCCGGGCTTAAAAAATATTTTTTATATTTATATAATAAATTAAAATTTTATTTAATTTTTCTATTAATAAAAACCGGGCCGGATAAAGCCTGGCCCGAGCAAAAAAAATTCTTACCGGGCTCGGGCCGGGCTTATCAAAGCCCGGGCCTGGCCCGACCCATTGCCACTCTTAATGAGAGCATACATATACCCGAGGAGGCATAAAATGGGGTTCTTCAAGCAAAGCCAATGACATAAGATGAGCTTCTTCAAGTTTCAGCCCGAGGACACTAGATCAATCTACGGCTTCACACACCACCATCCTTTTTATAGTTCATGGCACCAACTCGCTTACTCATTTATATCGAGAACTAGGGGAAAGATGTTGATGGTGGTTTTCACCCCCCAAGAAGTCAAAATCTCGAGTAAGGGTATCTGAGAGCTTTCCATTTCCAAGCCTCAAGGGCCCAAGCCTAAGAAGCTGAGGCATCTGGCCCAGTATGGAGGTCAGCGATGGATTTCACTTTATGGCCGACCTGATGTGGTACCTAGAAAAGATCATTACCCAAGTTGGAAATTTATTCTATGACCCGACCTGGTAGCGCAGTAGGCAGACTGATAATTATTCCAGTTGCCCTACATAATTAGTCGGGTCGATGTGTTAATAATGTGATCAAGTAAAGATGACGTAAGCCCTACATGGGGACTTGTACCTCCCAAAGAGGTTGACGTGACAAGAGCAGGTCACCGGCTTATCTTCTAGCATACACTATCACATGACAGATTGTAGACAAAGTTAGCGTGTAGCAGAGGGTGAAGTATAATGGTTTAATGAGATATCAGGTGACATAGCTACTTTCGGAAGAGCAGTTAGGGAAGAGAGTGTTGGACAATTATGACCCATAACATCACTATTTATAAAGAACATGGTGTTCTTGTACAAATTAACTATGTGACAAAGGAAATCGCTCTTTTATCAATTTGTAATTGGATTACTTGGATATATAAATGATAAAATTCCATATGATTAGTACCGGATTAATAAGATATGAGACAATATTAATCCACGAAAGGTTTAATCATTAAATATCCCTAATCGTAGTATTATCGAGACTGGACATCGATAATACGAAATAGGCTAGTATTACACTTGTGCGCGTTATGGAAGCTTAACGACATAGTTCTCATATATTTAAGTATTGGATACTTATGCAAGCGTGATAAGAGATTCTGTTAGCCGTTGGACCGGGAACAGCTTCGCTCTGGATAGACCTCTCGGATTCCCATTGGTAGTATGACTATATGTCTATGGGAATTCGAATAAGGGTAGGTGTATGTGGTCTTAACCTGAGACTTGCGTCGCTAATACTTGCGACAATCAGTATATTTTGGTTTTGGTTGTCCGGAGCTTTAACAGGTTCTGTGTACGCCTCTTCTGGGTTTACTGAGAATCGTAGTGTATTGGGTGTGATGTCAAGATGGAAGTATCACTTTAGTCATATGGAGAAGATGATCACGCAGGGATACAAAACTAGCACTTTAATATGTTGCAGCTATCGGGATAATATGACTAGGTCATGATTATCCGATTAAAGAGACTAGTTGCGAGTGATCCGATATATGCTTCGTACGGGGCATACACAATTCCAGCCCTAGGCCTAGCATGTGACATCCGATACTGGATCGTATTACGCAATACATAGTATACTACGCCTGATACAGATTATATATATTCCATGTTGAATATATTTCTGGAGAATTGGGTAGGCATGGTGCTTTGCTAGAAGCCAACCATGTCTTGTAAATCGGTAAGAACGTGGTACCAGGTACGCACGTGTTTGAATAGTCTGATGACCGTATTTACTGCCAACATATCCATGGATCTCTTGGGTCGCTTCCCAAAGATTCACCGATGAAATTTGAGTCGAACAGAATTAATCTGGGATTAATTATGAGAGAGAAAATTAATCTGGGATTAATTACGGTAAGAATTTATCTGGGATAAAATTCGAATAGAAGTGAGAAAGCGATTAATTTGGAATTAATCGATTAAGTAATATATTGGATATATTAATTGAAATCAGATTTCAATGGGGAATTAAAATTGGATTTTAATTCAGGCGAACGAATTAATTTGGAATTAATTCGTAAGCGACTTTCATAATAATTTTGCTATGTATTATTATTTATTAAATTGGATTTAATTACGTCGCAACGGAAAATTCGTTTAATCGGATTAAACGAACCCGAGCCCGGAGTGTGTAGTCTCACCCAACTTGAATTTTGAATTTAAGTGTGGGACCCACTAACTTACATCACTAGTCAATCTAGTTGATGGAAGTCGTTGTGAGCATTTAATGGAAACTTCCTCAACACACTTTGACTTTTGCTTTTGGAAAAGCATATACATTTTTTTGGCAAAGAAATTGGTAATTTGTTTTTTGAAAACAAAATACAAAACACAAAATTCTCTCTCTTTCCTCTACCAAAGTCGTGACATTCTCCTTCTTCCTTAGAGATTTTGTTGCAAAATTTCAACCTTGCTAGCACATAGAGAGTCAAGTGAAGGTAATAGGGAAACTCACCCAAGAGTTTGGAACTCAACTTCAAAGCTTGGAGCTTCCTCAACATACAAAAGTTTTGAAATCCAACATCCGATCATTGTAAGTTTTTTCCGCAAACTTCATTTATATTCACACAATAATCAGGCTTAGAGATCTGACCGGTGCGAAATCACACGCGTATAACGCAAGCGCACGTATCGTTCAAGTAGTATAAAAAGTATCGATCCCACGAGGACTTAAAACCTAAGCTATTAATTTTTATGAGGCCAAATGATTACTAGTATCTAACAGATTGATTGATTAACTGGGTGATGACTTTAAACTTAAAAACAAGTAAATAAAAATGTGCGAAAGTAGGTTGAGGAAAATTTAAATTTATAAAATTATCTTGGGTTGTGATTTATTATAATATCTTTTTAAAGATGAAGTGGTTATTTCATGTTTGTGTAATATATCGGTTTACTAACCTGGAACATGAAATTATACAAAAGCCTCTGTCGATGGTCAGATGCAAATACCCAGTATAACTCAATTGAACCATATATCTATGTCAACCAAATTACCTGGATTTATTAAGATTAAATTCCAATTATGGCTACCCCCACCCGACAGGTATATGTCTATCTTGTAAGGAAATCTATCAAAGGGTTATCTATCCTCAATGAAGATCGTGGGCTATTAAGTCTAGGGCTAAAACCTAAAATTCATTTGTCAAGTTTATTTTAAGTTTACCAGATCAATCTTATTAATGGCCAGTTAACAAGAAGGATTAAGCTTAAGACTTAATAAGTAAACATTTATATTACCCAAACTATAAAATAACCCCTTATAAATCGGTGATATTGAAATTCATCACAACCCCAGATAACTAACTTAGTTACGACACATAAGTAGGGCTAGTAAAAACTTAAAAATAAAAGTCATAAAGTAAAATATTGAAAATTAAAATGCTGGAAAGTAAATAAAGAAAAATACAATAAAAAAAATGCTAGGGCTAGAGGATTTACTTTTATCACTACTGTTTTAGATATCTTCCTTAATATAATATATTAACTTGTGAGATATTACCAACCGGCCATATAGGTGGTAACCTGATTAAGTCAAATTAAGTCCAACCGACCATAAAGGCGGTATCATTATTTGTCCATAAACCAGCCATATAGGCGGTAATTACCAACCGACCAACCAGGCGGTATCCATGCTTAGTCAGGTTAAAACCAGTTTATAATTGATTACCAACCGACCAATATAGCGGTATCCTTGTTAAGTCAAATTTTAAATAGAGAATATATTATAATTAATGGAGATTAATCTAAATAGCTGTAATAAAAGTTTTACCTTTCACACTAGCAAGGGGAAGTTACCTCCTCATAGTTGAATAGTAAAAACTGAAAAAGTAAAGAAAGTAAATTACTATTACAGAAAGTAAATAAAATTAATTACAAAATTGAAATTTAAAAGAAAACTAGATACAAACTTCTTATTTAATCAGAGAATTACAGAGAGGAAGGTGCATCTGAAACTGAAATCTCGAGCTGAACTTATAGGCATCGATAGGCCCTGCGCGTCGCGACGCGAACTCCTTGCGCGACGCGACACGAGAAATTTAAGGCATGGCTTACGGAGAGTTCGACATGTGGCAAGTGGATAAGGTGATAATGTGACACGTGGCAGAGGCGGCTGAGAGCTGAATGATTTTGCTGATGTGGCGATGAGGTGGCAATGACGTGGCGATGTGGATTGTCGGCACCATAGGATTGCGACACGTGGCATGCAATGATTGGCTGATGATGACGTGGCGATGACGTGGCACATTGACTTGGCATGTTGCTGATGTGGAGGTCTACGTGGCTGACACATGGATGACACGTTGGTGACACGTGGCGATGGTGATTGTCGGCACCATATGATGATGACATGTGGCACGGTGCACGTTAGCAGATCTCCTCTGATGTTGACATATGGCATGCGCACGATAGCATCCAACGCATGTTAGCAAACTTCTCAGATTTTGACACGTGGCACATCGCATTTTATCATAAAATGGCGCAAGTTAGCACAGGTCGGCGCACATTAGGCGTCGCGACGCGTGGAGCGCGGCGCGATATGCCAAATGATGATTTTTCCCTTTGCTGTCCTTTTTCACTATTTTGGCCCCAAATCACCTCCAGTATGTCCTGACACTTTATTTAACTACAAAATAACACAAAACACATCAAAATATTCACAAAACTCAAGAATCTATACAAAATATTAGGTCAAATGAGTGGGAAATAGTGATACATTTACCACTCATCACACCCCCAAACCTAACATTTTTCTAGTCCTCGAGCAAACACAAAATACCATTCTCCATATACACAGTTAACAAAATATTAGTCAACTCATTTTTGCCCACAACAGTTACAAGTGCAGTTGAGAAGAAAATAATATTTTTGTCCTAAAGTTTTATCAGAATTCACACCTTTTTGTAGCAATGGAATAATTTTTCTGATTTTTTTTCTTTCTTTTTTGATTTTTTATTTATTTATATACAATATCTTCTATCTATGTAGCGAGCTTTGGGTCAGTGACTCCCAAACCAGTTGGTTTTAGGGCACTAGGTGTTAAGACGCCCCTGCAGACTTAATTACTCAGACTTCCGATATATATATTTTTGCAACATCCTTGATCCATGTAGCGAGCTTTGGGTTTGTGACTCCCAAACCAGTTGGCTTCAGCATGGTTAATCATTTCCACTAGTCTTTCAGAATTACCTGGCATTATCAGTTCTTCTCCATTTGATGATCCTATAAGATCCGCCTCTGCCAAGGGTTTTGGGATGATTCCCAGAACTTGACTGCCTCCATCATGTGCGGCCTTTGAAAGGATCCCCATTAGTCCAAGACTGCCTCCACCATATACTAGGTGCATATTCTTCTCAGCTATGACTTGTCCCAATTCTCGTACTGCTGCTACATATTGTGGCTTAGTACCAACACTAGTACCACAAAAGACACAGATATTTACAACTCGTCTTCTTGAATTAGCTTCCATTTTATGTATGTTTCTTTTCTCAAATCTGGATGCCTTCAAAAGTGCAAAGATGATTTGAATTTATAACAACTGAAAAGGGGTGAGTAATAATAGCACTAGTATATTCCAAATAACGATTAGTAGCATAACAGTAAATCGTGAAAGGTCAAAAAAGGTTTGGATCATGTAAGAGAAAATAAAAGAAAACAACAAAAAAAATCACAATTATTAGGAAAAGATAAAGAGATATAATATTTACAATAATTTACAGCTTGATTGACGTCTATGCGTCAGGGACAATCTTCCCATCCAATTTTCTTAAAAATTGGCAAACATGGTCTTTTTGAGTCAGATTCCCGAGACTTAACTGTTGTCTTTCTCTTTGGAATTGTGTATATAACACGCGAATTTTGTGATACACATCCACTGGGATGTGTCTCAAGAGTTTTAGATATGTCATCCAAAGACTCCTTACTCAAGCCATCCCTAATGAAATTAATCTTATCTTCACGGTTATCAGACACCATTCCTAAAGAACGACAACGAGTATCACAAAACATGCGAGCACATTTATAGCATACACCCATTCTTTAAGCTCTTCTCTTTTTAGCATATGTGCTTCTTCCTAAACGAGACATATGTGAAATAAAAGAGTCAGATGACTCACCTGCCAATCGGACCCGTACTTCAATAATCCAACGAATGTCAGTAGGAATACCTTTTATCATCAGTAGTCTCATTCGTTCCAAGCGAGCTTTGTAGACTTTCATCCGAGATTTTTGAGGGAGAGAAGGAAATTGCTTGTGAAGATTTAAGAGAGCTTCTTCCATCGTGAAATGACTTTACCTGTAAAAATTAAACACACAAAAATAAAACACACCAGATCATAATATAGACACAAATTACATGGGTTGCCTCTCTGCGAGCGCTAAGTTTAACATCGTCAGCTAGACGTGACTTCTCGAATGTTAGGCTGGATCTGAAAGTGCGACACTTTCTTTTTGTCGCTCAATTGATTCTCCCCAGTAGTGTTTGACACGCTGCCTGTTAACCTTGAATGTTTCATTGGTGTTGGGATCAAGTAACTCAACAGCTCCATATGGTAAAACCTGAGTGATCACAAATGGACCCGACCACCTTGATTTCAACTTACTAGGGAAAGGTTTTAACCTTGAATTTTACAACAACACCTACTGCATTTGTTCCAATTGTCTGCGCACTATTTTTCAGTCATGCCATTTCTTGGTCTTTTCTTTGTATAATCTGGCATTCTTATAAGCTTGTAGACGAAACTCCTCCAATTCGTTGAGTTGGTGAAGTTGTTTCTCTCCTGCAGCTTGTGGATCAAGATTCAACTTCTTCAGTGCCCAGTACGCCTTGTGTTCAAGCTCAACTGGTAGATGGCATGATTTCCCAAACACCATACGATATGGGGACATACTAATGGGTGTCTTGTAAGCTGTCTAATAGGCCCATAATGCATCATCCAGTTTTGTAAACCAATCCTTCATTGTTGATCCAATGAACCTTTCCAAGATTCTTTTGATCTCCCTGTTTGAAACTTCAATCTGTCCATTTGAATGAGGATGGTAGGCAGTGGAAACTTTATGAGTAACTCCGTATTTGGATAGGAGCGCATCAAAATATTTATTGCAGAAATATGTGCCACCATCACTGATAATAGCCTGAGGTGTTCCGAAGCGAGTGAAGATATTCTTTTTAAGGAATTTGATCACCACTTTAGAATCATTGGATGGCAGTGCAATTGCTTCAACCCATTTGGAGATGTAGTCTACAACAACAAATATGTACAGGTTTCCGAACGATGGCACAAAGGGTCCCATAAAATCAATACCCCACACATCGAATATCTCCACTTCCAGAATATTTTACAGAGGTCCTTCATTTATCCTTGAAATATTTCATGTTCTCTGGCACCTGTCACATTGAAGAGAAAACAAGTAAGCATCTTTAAAAAGAGTGGGCCAGAAAAAACCTGATTGTGGGACTTTGGCTGCGGTTTTGTTTCCGCTGAAGTGTCCGCCATATGGTGATGAATGATAATGTTGAAGAACACTGTTGACCTCCTCCTGTGGAACACACCGTCTCAATAATTGATCAGCACATCGTTTGAACAGGTACGGCTCATCCCAAACATAGTGTTTGACTTCTTTGAAGAACTTCTTTCGTTGCTGAGTTGTCCATTCCAACAGCCATTTTCATGAGACTGTGTAATTGACATAGTCAGCATACCAAGGAGCATCATGCTATTTCATGGCAAATAGTTGTTCATCTAGAAAAGTTTCTTTGATTTTCAGTTCTTTGCCAGCTGTTTTTCCATTCTCGAGCCTCGACAAGTGATCTGCCACATGGTTTTCTGTTCCTTTCCTGTCTCTGATCTCCACGCCAAATTCTTACAGAAGAAGTATCCAACGGATCATTCTGGGTTTGGCATCTTTCTTCGTGATAAAGTATTTGATTGCTGAATGATCTGTGTAGACCACCACTTTGGGACCCAGTAGATGGGAGCGGAATTTTTCAAAAGTGTACACAACTGCGAGGAACTCCTTTTTAGTGGTTGTGTAGTTTAGTTGAGCTTCATTCAAAGTTCTGCTGGAGTAGTAAATGGTGTGGAAAATCTTTGCTTTGCGTTGTCCCAAAATTGCACCTACAGCAAAATAAATAGCGTCACACATTACCTCAAATGAAAGGTTACAGTCTGGTGCTATAATGAAGGGAGCAGAAACCAGCTTCTGTTTTAGGATCTCAAAAGCTTCCTGGCATTCTTTGGGGAAGTTGAAAGGCACATCCTTCTCTAGAAGATTGCACAGAGGTTTAGCAATCTTGGAAAAGTCTTTGATAAATCTCCTGTAAAAACCTCCATGTCCGAGAAAGCTCTGAATCCCTTTGACTGATGTTGGCGGAGGTAATTTTTTAATTGTTTCAATCTTTGCTTTGTCTACCTCGATCCCCTTTTGTGAGATCTGATGTCCCAGAACAATGTCTTCCTGCACCATGAAGTGGCATTTCTCCCAATTGAGTACCAGGTTGGTATCTTCGCACCTTTGTAACACATGTTATAGATTTTGCAAGCAGTGGTCAAAATAGTCTCCAAACATAGAGAAGTCATCCATAAAAACCTCCATACTCTGCTCCAGCATGTCTGAGAAGATGGCCATCATGCAACGTTGAAATGTGGCAGGGGCATTACATAATCCAAATGGCATCATGCGGAAAGAAAAAGTACCATACAGACATGTAAAAGTGGTTTTCTCCTGATCTTCTGATGCGATGGAAATTTGATTGTACCTAAATATCCATCCAGAAAGTAATATAACTCATGTCCCGCCAGTCTGTCTAGCATCTGATCAATGAATAGCAGCGGAAAATGGTATTTCCTTGTTGCTTTTTTCAGTTTTTGGTAGTCCATGCATACTCTCCATCCAGTCACACTTCTTGTTGGAATCAGCTCATTCTTTTCATTTGTGACTACAGTTATTCCTCCTTTCTTTGGTACACACTACATAGGACTCACCCAAGTGCTGTCTGAGATGGGGTAAATGATGCCAGTATCCAACCATTTGATGATTTCTTTCTTCACGACTTCCTTCATGATTGGATTGAGTCTCCGTTGATGCTCCACTGTGGGTTTGTACTCATCATTCATCAGAATCTTGTGCATGCAAAATGATGGACTAATGCCTCGAATGTCTGCTATAGTCCAGCCAATGGCTCTTTTATGTTCTCGTAACACTCTCAGCAACTTTTCTTCTTGCTCTAATGTTAGCGAAGAAGAAATAATAACAGGTAATTCAGAAGAGTTTCCAAGGAAAACATACCTGAGATGGCTCGGCAGTAACTTCAGCTCCAGCTGTGGTGGTTCTTCAATTGAGGCTTGATTCGATCTTTCTTTGGGAGTTCCAGACTTTCAACTGGTGGCGTCGATTTGAAACGGAACGACTTGTCCAGATAGTTGATACATTCCAGAATTTCAGCATCTAGCTCGCTGTCAGTCATGTTGGTGATGCAAGCTTCAAGTTTTTTCGTGGGAATTGTATCAGTATCCTGAACGATACTATCAATAACATCTATTTTGAAACATTGTTCTTCATTTTCATCACTCAGGAATTTCATGGCTTTGAAAACATTGAAGGTAACTTCTTGGTCCTGCACTTTCATGGTTAGTTCTCCTTTTTGCACACCAATCACAGTTCTATCTGTAGCCAAGAATGGTCTCCCAAGAATTATAGGAACATCTTTGTCTTCCTCCATGTCAAGGATAATGAAATCTGCTGGGAGAATGAGTTTATCGACTTTGACCAGTACATCTTCAACAACACCTCTTAGAAATGCGAGTGTTCTATCAGCAAGTTGCAGAGAGACTGAGGTAGGCATTGCTTCTCCAATTTGCAGTTTCCTGTAAATAGAAAAAGGCATTAAATTAACATTTGCACCCAAATCACATAAAGCCTTACCGATGTAGTGTTCTCCAATAATGCACGGGACAATAAAACTATCAGGATCTTTCAAATTCGGGGGAAGTTTCCTCTGAATGATGGCACTGCACTCTTCTGTTAATGCTACTGTCTCGTAGTCTCCCAATCTTCATTTTCGTGAAAGAATATCTTTCATGAATTTGACATAGCTGGGCATTTCTTCCAAGGCTTCTGCAAATGGGATGTTGATGTGCAGCTTTTTGAACACTTCCAGGAATCGAGAAAATTGCTTTTCCAGCTTGTTTTTCTGAAGACGCTGAGGAAAATGTGGAGGTGGAGTGATTCTTTCTGGTTATTTTTCCTTTGCTTCTTTTTCCTCCATCTGTTGCTCTGCTTCTTTTGGAACTTCTTCAATTGTTGCATTGATTCCAACATCTTTGTTTATTTCAGTACCATTTTTCAAGGTAATGGCTTGATCCTTCCCTCGGTTCCTTAGATTCGGTTCTGTGTTGCTGGGAAGATTTCATGGCTTTCTGTAACTCTAGGCATTGGCCAATTGTCCAATTTGATTTTCTAGTGCTTTAATAGAGGCAGATTGGCTCTGAAACATAGCATCATATTTTTTTTAACTGAGTCAGCACTTCCGCTATTCCTGGTTCATTTGTCTGCTCCTGCTCCTGGCCTTTGTTCTGTTGCTTTTGGAATCCGGGTAGTGGATAGTTCTTTTGCCCTGAATTGTTGCTCCATGAGAAATTAGGATGATTCCTCCACCCTAGGTTGTAGGTGTTGGAATATGGATTGTTCCCCTGTCAGTTGAAATTGTTGACATAACTCACCGTCTCTTCTTGTTGGTTTGGTTATGGTGCTCCTCCATATGGTGAACTTGTGGCTCCAATATTGCCTTGTATACCGAGAGTCTCCATGAATTTTCATATCTGATCTAGCTTGGCATTAACTGCTGTGTTGGCTCCAACTTCATAAATTCCAACAATTCTTTGAATCATGCTCATTTCTGTTGGCCACAAGGAATTATTGTTAGACATTTCTTCGATTAAGTCCCAGGCTTGATCTTCTTCTTTTGCCATCAAAGCTCCTCCAGCAGCAGCATTAATTGTGGTTCTCATCAGTCCAGAAAGTCCATTATAGAAAGTTTGGACTTGAAGCCATTTTGGAATCTCATGGTGAGGACATTTCTGGAGCAAATCTTTGTACCTTTCCCAAGCTTCGTAGAGAGTTTCCGAGTCTTGTTGTATAAAGGATGTGATGTCATTCCTCAGTTTTACTGTTCTAGCTGGTGGAAAATACTTTACAAGGAATTTGGTGGCTAGAGTGTTCCAAGTTGTGATGGAATGCTGGTAGTGAATGTAGCTAGGCTTTAGCTCTGTCTTTCAAAGAATATGGGAAAATTCGCAGTCTCATTGTTTATTCAGCTCCTCGATTGTAATTGAAAGTGCCACAAACTTCCAGGAAGTTGTTGATGTGAGCATTAGGATATTCAGTTGCATTCCCCCCAAACTAAACTGATTGCTGAATCATCTGAATGCATGTTTTGATGTCACACGTATTTGCTGGTAAGAGAGGAAGTACAATACAGGAAATGAAGCCGTCGACCACCGGAATGGTTATGTCTCGAATGAGAATTGGTGGTGCAACTTCTAAAGGTTCAGGTTCCATGTTGACTAAAGCTTCTTGGCCTTCTCGCCTTTCCCTTCTCAACTATCTGATGGTTCTTTCAATTTCTGGGTCAAACGGTCGGACTTCAAAGCTTCTGGTTCGTCTCACGTAGTTTCTGAGAACCTGAAACACAAGAAAATAGAAATAATAAGCAAATAGAAAATTAGATACAAGTAAATGTATCTAACCTCAAAACTAATAGTGAAAGATAAATAAGTCCCCGGCAACGGTGTTAAAAAACTTGACCGGTGCGAAATCACACGCGTATAACGCAAGCGCACATATCGTTCAAGTAGTATAAAAAGTATCGATCCCACAAAGACTTAAAACCTAAGCTATTAATTTTTATGAGGCCAAATGATTACTAGTATCTAACAGATTGATTGATTGACTGGGTGATGACTTTAAACTTAAAAACAAGTAAATAAAATTACGCGAAAGTAGGTTGAGGAAAATTCAAATTTATTAAAATTATCCAGGTTGTGATTTATTCCAATATCTTTTTAAAGATGAAGTGGTTATTTCATGTTTGTGTAATATATAGGTTTACTAACCTGGAACATGAAATTATGCAAAAGCCTCTGTCGATGGTCAGATGTAAATACCCAGTATAACCCAATTGAACCATATGTATATGTCAACCAAATTACCTGGATTTATTAAGATTAAGTTCCAATTATGGCTACCCCCGCCCGACAGGTATATGTCTATCCTGTAAGGAAATCTATCAAAGGGTTATCTATCATCAAGGAAGATCGTGGGCTATTAAGTCTAGGGCTAAAACCTAAAATTCCTTTGTCAAGTTTATTTTAAGTTTACCAGATCAATCTTATTAATGGCCAGTTAACAAGAAGCATTAACCTTAAGACTTAATAAGTAAACCTTTATATTACCAAAACTATAAAATAACCCCTTTATAAACCGATGATATTGAAATTCATCACAACCCTAGATAACTAACTTAGTTACGACATATAACTACGGCTAGTAAAAACTTAAAAATAAAAGACATAAAGTAAAATATTGAAAATTAAAATGTTGGAAAGTAAATAAAGAAAAATACAATAAAAGAAAATGTTAGGGCTAGAGGATTTACTTTTATCACTACTGTTTTAGATATCTCCCTTAAAATAATATATTAACTTGTGTGATATTACCAACCAGCCATATATGTGGTAACCTGATTAAGTCAAATTAAGTCCAACCGACCATAAAGGCGGTATCACTATTTATCCATAAACCAGCCATATAGGCGGTAATTACCAACCGATCAATCAGGCGGTATCCATGCTTAGTCAAGTTAAAACTAGTTTATAATTGATTACCAACCGACCAATATAGCGGTATCCTTGTTAAGTCAAATTTTAAATAGTGAATATATTATAATTAAGGGAGATTAATCTAAATAGCAGTAATAAAAGTTTTACCTTTCATCATAGTAGGTGGAAGTTACCTCCTCATAGCTGAATAGTAAAAACTGAAAAAGTTAAGAAAGTAAATTACTATTACAGAAAGTAAATAAAATTAATTACAAAACAGAAATTTAAAAGAAAACTAGATACAAACTCCTTATTTATTCAGAGAATTACATAGAGGAAGGTACATCTGAAACTGAAATCTCGAGCTGAATTTATAGGCGTCGATAGGCCCTGCGCATCACGACGTGAACTTCTTACGCGACGCGACGCGAGCGATTTAAGGCGTGGCTTGCGGAGAGTTCGACACGTGGCAAGTGGATAAGGTGATAAGGTGACACGTGGCAGACGCGGCTGAGAGCTGAATGATTGTGCTCACGTGGCTATGACGTGGCGATGTGGATTGTCAGCACCATAAGATTACGACATGTGGCAGGCAATGATTGGCTGATGATGACGTGGCGATGACGTGACACATTGACTTGGCATGTTGTTGATGTGGAAGTCTACGTGGCTGACACATGGATGACACGTTGGCGACATGTGGCGATGGCGATTGTCGGCACCATAGGATGATGACACTTGGCACAGTGCACGTTAGCAGATCTCATCTGATGTTGACACGTGGCATGCGCACGTTATCATCCGGCGCATATTAGCAAACTTCTCAGATTTTGACACGTGGCACGACGTATTTTAGCATGAAGCAACATAAGTTAGCACAGGCCAGCGCACGTTAGGCGTCGTGACACGTGGAGCAAGGCACGACGCGCCAAATGATGATTTTGCCCTTTGCTGTCCTTTTTCACTGTTTTGGCCCCATATCACCTCCAGTATGTCCTGAAACTTTATTTAACTACAAAATAACACAAAACACATCAAAATATTCACAAAACTCAAGAATCTATACAAAATATTAGGTCAAATGAGTGGGAAATAATGATACATTTACCACTCATCAAGATCACGTGGCATGTCTAGGACACTAACAATGGTATCAGAGCGAGATCTAAGCATGATTTGATTCTAGGGTTTATATACTTTAATTTGGGATTTTTTGCTTGGAGCTTGATTTACCTAAATTGATTATGTGGTTGTGTTTATATGATGATGAATTGGATTTGTGCATCATTGGATTTGAGATAAATTGATTGGATCAAAAATCCCCAATTCACAAGCATGGCCGAATACACCCTATAAATCCTAATGGTGATTTTTTGAAAAATTATCAATTGGATGTGTTGATGGCATGAAATGTATGTTAAATGTTGATTTAATTAGATTGAAATCAAATTGCAAGATAATTTCTTTGCCATTGGCGTGAGCTTAAGCATGTTGTAGAATTGATTCTGCTTCAATTTGTGTTGGACATGAATTGGAATTAATGAGCATGATTAAATGGATTAATTAGTGTTTTGGAACATTAGATTAGTTGATTAATTATGTTAATTACACTTAAATTGGATTAATATGTAATTTGGAATAATGTATTAATTTAATTTGTTATATTTGGGCTAATGGGCTTGGTTGGGCCAAGTTTGATTTTGGACAATTGGATTGGATCCAATTGGGCCTAAAATCATTTCCATAAAGTCCAAATATGACAATTGGGCCTTTAAAATTTTAATTGGGCCTAATGGGCCTAAATTGATTTTTGGCATAGGGTGATTCCTATTTGGGCCTTGGCATTTTGGGTTTGATCCATTATGGCCAAAGCCCATGCCTAAAGAATTAATTGAAAGCCCATTGGACTTTAATTGAATAGTATTGGATGCTAATTGGGCATTTGAGACCCATTTGGATTGGATTTGGAATCCAAGTCTAAAAGGCACTATAATAAGTGTAATTATTTAATTTGGAATTAAATATAAATTAGCAGTGGATACAATTAAATTGGATTTAAAATTGTAGTTCGATATAATTCAAGAATACGTACTTTGAGTATTTATTCTTAAAGGAGTTGGACTCGCGCAAATCAAATCGTTGTTTGAACATTGGATGGTCATTAATTCAAAGATTAATTAATTGGATTAGATTGATTGAATAACATGCTTTGTGTGAATACTTGGATGTATTTGTATGAATAATGTATATCGAATGGATATTAGAAGGGTGAGGGCAATTTTGGAAATTGTTGTAATAAATTTAGAATTTATTAAATTGGACATGCGTGTCCAACCTATTATCTCTTTACTCTTTGTATTTCTCTTCTCACCAATTCCCCTCAATGTAAATATGGTTTCTTTAATGTATTATGTAATTGGATAGAAGTTTGAATAGTGCTAGCGGGAGAGAGGAAATGGAGAGATTTGTTTTAGGAATAAAATTTGTTATATATCCATCCGCATATCATTATTAATTTATTCGCGCCTTATTATGCTTTTAGAATGCATGTTTAAGGGTGTATGATGAGACATAATCAAAGATAATAAATTGGATGTCAATTTACGCGAAAAACCATCACTTTAATATTAAGCGTATTCCTTCCATTGAGTGGTTCTTTCTCAAGATCCAAGATTGGCTTTGATTTGTTGGCCAAAGTCAAGATCATTGAACATCGCGGATGTGTTTGAACTACGAAGGCTTTGTTATATATCGCATGTCTTGGGCAGTTGTGACTTCTTGGCCAAAGTCAAGGTCACTTCTGTACATCGACTTGGATTACGAAGCTTTCCCATTGTCAATGGGTCGCGCTTAACTGGAATCATTAAGCTCGTTGAGCCAAAGCCAAGGCTTAGTTGATTCAGAGGAAAAAGGTTAGGATATATATATTGGATATATATTTGGACTTGGAGGTCCACCTACCTGATCTAGGAATTGGATATGATCCAATTGATCTTATAGATCTACCTAGTTAAGTTTCATACAGCTTGTTGGCCAAAGTCAAGGTTGTGTGTTATTTAACAGGATCCTAGCCCACTATGAAACTGGGTTTCCCGAGTACTCAACAGAGGGTTAGAGGCTCGCCGAAAAATAGTGGGAGGCCAGTATTAAATTTACAATTTCGTTTAATACTTGCCAAATACGCGCTTTTAAATTATTTTCGTCGTTATATATTTATATTAGTTGGACTAATGTTTTATTGTTTTCTTTGAACAGTTGTACTGTACCATAACTTCATTTGTAGTTGATTATATAGTTGGACTATAGTAATCATTACATTTGATTATACTTGGTATTGTTGATTGAATAGTTAGACTATTGCAATCAAGATGACTGGAAAGACTAGTGTTAGAGACATCGTCATGCGCGATAATGTCTTTAACGGCGCCAATTTTCCAGACTGGGAGATGAATCTCAGGATTGTCCTGGGAGCCGAGAAGTTTCTCTATGTCATAGACAGCCTCTCGGGCCTGAGCCTGAACATGAGCGGGTTGTTGATCATGAGCTTTGGAAGACTCACAATGATGACAACTCAACTGCTCAATCCGTAATGCTTGCCGCAATGACTCCTCAATTTCGTCGTCAGAATAAATGATTGGATCCTTATAGTATGATGTTGAAATTGAAGGATCTTCACAGGTCTATTCTTAGATCTCATAAGCATGAGTTAAGAAAGAAGCTCTTTCGCTCGCGTATGTCAGAGGGTACATCTTTCGAGCACTATGTGTTGCAGATGATTGCTGACATCGAATAGCTAGGTCAGCTGGGCATGACCTTCAAGGTCGAGACTTCCATAGATTTGATCTTACAGTCTCTGCCCAAGTGCTGATGTGAGTTCGTCATGAACTACAATATGATGAACCAATAGAAAAATCTTGGAGAGTTATTGGCGATGCTGAAAGAAGCAGAGCCAGAGCTTCTGAAGGGAAAGAAGTGCGAGGCGCACCTTATTTCGACATCTCAGATGACCAAGGCTTGGCCGAAGGCTTCTGGGGGTGTGAAGAAAAGGAAGAAAAATGGCAAGGCCAAATCATCACAGTCTTATGAGAAGACTAAGGACATATCCCAAGATGTCTGCCTATATTATGGCAAACGGGGTCACTGGAAGTGTGACTGCCGTGAGTACAAGGCGGGGTTAAAGGAAGTGAAGACGGGCAAGGCTCCAGCTTCAGGTATGTTTGTTATAAACATGTCCACTATTGGTTTTAAAAATTGGATTTTTGATTGTGGATGGGGTACTCACATATCTACTGGTGTGCAGGATCTGCTGATTAGCAGGGTACTGGCTTCAGATGAGATTGACCTACGAGTCAGAAATGGGACGAGAGTCGCTGTTTTGGCCGTTGGGACCTATGTTTTGTATTTGCCATTGGGGCATATAAATTACATTATGTGACTGTTATTTCGTACCTAATTTGACTAGAAACATCATCTTTGTATTTTGTTTGACACGTTGCGGGTGTACATTTGTATTCTGGAACACTAGGTGTTTTGTATATAAAGATAACATTTTGATATGTACATCAGATGCTAATAATGGTCTTTATATTTTGAATATAAATGAATCTCAAACATATAACATGACAAATAAAAAGCTCAAACCGAGTAAATCAGATGAGACTTATTTGTGACATTATCATATGTGATACATTAACAAGACTCGTATATCCACACTTTTGAAGAGTGGATACGTGGACAGATTTGATCCTAATTCATATGATGTCTGCAAATCTTGTTTATTAGGCAAAGTGTCTAAAACACCTTTTAGTGGTAAGGGTGTAAGTGCCACTGAGCTGTTAGCCCTTGTTCATAGTGACGTATGTGGGCCCATATCTAGCCAGGCTAGAGGTGGATATGAATACTTCGTAACCTTTACGGATGTTGCATCGCGTTATGGTTATGTGTATCTTATGAAACACAAGTCGGAAACTTTTGAGAAATTCAAAGAGTTTCGACACGAAGTAGAAAAACAGACCGGTAAAAGTATTAAAACATTATGGTTGGACCATGGTGGAAAATACTTGAGCAATAAGTTTCTCGATTACTTGAAAGAGTATGGTATTCTTTCACATTGGACTCCTCCCGGAACACCTCAATTGAGTGATGTGTCCGAACGGAGAAACCGAACTTTGTTGGACATGGTAAAGTTAATGATGAGTCACACTGAGCTACCAATTTCCTTCACGGGATACGCATTGAACAGTGCAATACTTATTTTGAATAAGGTTCCGTCAAAGTCTGTTGGACAGACTCCATATGTAATATGGACAAGAAAGAAACTGGGTTTCTCATCCCTGAAGATTTGGGGATGCTAGGCATACGTTAAACGTTTGGATGGTGTCAAACTAGAACCCAAATCGGATAAGTGCCTATTTGTAATTGGTTATCCTAGGGAAACCAAAGGATATTATTTCCACAAACAATAAGAGAACAGAATATTTGTTGCTCTTCATGCGGTTTTCCTTAGAGGAATTCCTAAATACAGTGGTAAGTGGGAGGAAAGTAGAAATCGATGAAAATCGGAGTGATACTGTTCCTGGCACCGATCCCCTCACGGAACACGAACATTTCATCAGGGATGAGACTGATCCACAATCTTCTAATACACAAGAACCGCATAGGTTGGAGAGAGTCAGAAAAAAACCTAAGAGGTATGGGTTTCTGATCTCACCTCATGTGGATATTAATCTTATTGAGGAAGACGAATCAACTACGTATTAGGAATCGATACAGGGTATCGACTCCACTTTATGGCAAGAGGCCATGAAGTCCGAAATGGATTCCATGTATACCAACCAAGTTTGGACACTGGTTGATGTACTAGAAGGCATAATGCCTATTGGTAGTAAATGGGTCTTTATAGTGAAGACAAACATGAATGGCAACAAACAAACGAACAAAGCTAGGCTTGTAGCGAAAGGGTATCGTCATCAACATGGTGTTGATTACGACGAAACCTTTTACCCGTTGCCATGATTAAATTCATTCAGATAATGCTTGCAAAAGCTGCATATTTCGATTATGAAATATGACAGATGGACATCAAAACCGCTTTCCTTAACAGAAACCTTTTGGAGGATGTTTACATATAACAGCCTGACGGTTTTATCGTGCCAAAACATGCAAATAAGGTTTGCAAGTTAAATCGATCCATTTATGGATTGAAGCAAACATTGCGTTCTTGGAACCAACATTTTGATAAGATCATAATGGTATATGGTTTCATTCAAAACGATGATGATTCTTATGTATATAAGAAAGTTAGTGGGAGCGAACTGACATTGATTGTCCTAAACGTTGATGATCTATTGCTTCTTAGCAATGACATTCCCATACTAAAATCGGTGAAAGCTTGGATTTCATTAAAATTCTCCATGAAATTCTTGGGAGAGGAAACATTTATTCTAGGAATAAAGATCTACTAGGATAGATATAAAAGTTGTTGGCACTCTCTGAGAAGTCGTACATTGACAATGTTGAAGAGATTCAACATGGATCAGTATTAGAAGGGACTGCTTCTAGTATAACATGGCGTCTCTCTATCTAAGGACATGTGTCCTGAAACTAAAGATGAGAGAGATGCAATGAATCGGATCTCGTTCGCTTAAGCAGTCGGATCGATCATGTATGCCATGACATGTACGCGGCCTGATGTCTCATATACTTTGAGCATCTGCAGTCACTATCAGGTCGATCCAGATGATGGTCACTGGATTGATGTTAAGAACATCCTTAAGTATCTTAGACGAACTAATGATGCTTTCTTAGTATATGGAGAATGAGAACTTGAGGTGACTGGGTTCACCAATGCAAGTTCCCAAACCGATAAAGACGACTGTTAGTCGCAATAAGGGTATATATTTTATTTGAACAATAGAATAGTGAGCTGGAAATCTTCCAAGCAAGATATTGTTGTCGATTCAAAAACAAAAGCGGAATACATTGCTGCGGCTCAGGCAGCAAAAGAAGCATTTTGGATCTATAAAATTCCTAATTGGATTAAGAGTAGTTCTGTTAGCAGCTTAGATGGGCTACAGCACATGCTAAGGAATTACGGTCTCATCAATGATCTATGTATGTATTTCGATGGTTTCATCTGATTCGTGAGATCACACATCGTGGCGATGTTAAGATCGAAAAGATTGTTTAAGATGAGAACCTTACAGATCCGCTGATGAAAGCGATCTCAACATAAGTATGAGCGACCCGTACATAGTTCAGGTGTTGGACAGTTGAGTGATTGGCTATAGTCCAAGTGGGAGATTGTTGGACAATTATGACCCATATCATCACTATTTGTAAAGAACATGGTGTTCTTGTACAAATTAACTATGTGACAAAGGAAATTGCTATTTTATCATTTTGTAATTGGATTACTTGGATACATAAATGATAAAAGTCTATATGATTAGTACCGGATTAATAAGATATGAGACAGTATTAATCCACGAAAGGTTTAATCATTAAATATCCCTAGTCGTAGTATTATCGAGACTGGACATCGATAATGCGGAATAGGCTAGTATTACACTTGTGCGCGTTATGGAAGCTTAACGGCATAGTTCTCATATATTTAAGTATTGGATACTTATGAAAGTGTGATAGGAGGTTCTGTTAGCCATTAGACCGGGAACAGCTTCGCTTTGGATAGTCCCCTCGGAGTCCCATTGGTAGTATGACTATGTGTCTATGGAATCCGAATCAGGGTAGGTGTATGTGGTCTTAACTTGAGACTTGCATCGCTAATACTTGCGACAATCAGTATACTTTGGTTTTTGTCGTCCGAAGGTTTAACAGGTTCTGTGTACGCCTCTTCTGGGTTTACTGAGAATTGTAGTGTATTGGGTGTGATGTCAAGATGGAAGTATCACTTCAGTCATATCGAGAAGATGATCACGTAGGGATACAGAACTAGTACTCTAATATGCTGCAGCTATCGGGATAATATGACTAGGTCATGATTATCCGATTAAAGAGACTAGTTGCTAGTGATCCGATATATACTTCGTACGAGGCAGACAAAATTCCAGCCCTAGGCCTAGCATGTGACATCCGATACTGATTCGTATTACGCAATAGATAGTATATTACGCCTGATACAGATTATATATATTCCATGTTGAATATATTTCTGGAGAAATGGGTAGGCATGGTGTTTTGCTAGAAGCCAACCATGTCTTGTAAATCGGTAAGAACGTGGTACCGGGTACGCACGTGTTCGGATAGTCCGATGACTGTATTTAATGCCAACATATCCAGGGATCTCTTGGGTCGCTTCCCAAAGATTCACCGATGACATTTGACTCAAACAGAATTAATCTGGGATTAATTATGAGAGAGAAAATTAATCTGTGATTAATTACGACAAAAATTTATCTAGGATAAAATTCGAATATAAGAGATAAAGCGATTAATTTGGAATTAATTGATTAAATAATATATTGGATATATTAATTGAAATCCGATTTCAATGATGAATTAAAATTAGATTTTAATTCGGGCGAACGAATTAATTTGGAATTAATTCGTAAGCGACTTTCGTAATAATTTTACTAGGCTTATTATTTAATTAAATTAGATTTAATCACGTCGCAACGGAAAATTCGTTTAATCGGATTAAACGAACCCGAGCTCGAAGTGTGTAGTCTCACCCAACTTGAATTTTGAATTTAAGTGTGGGACCCACTAACTTACATCACTAGTCAATCTAGTTGATGGAATTGGTTGAGAGCATTTAATGGAAACTTGCTCAACACACATTGACTTTTGCTTTTGGAAAAGAATATACACTTTTTTTGGAAAAGAAATTGGTAATTTGTTGTTTGAAAATAAAATACAAACAAAAAATTCTCTATCTTTCCTCTACCAAAGCCGCGACCTTCTCCTTCTTCCTTAGAGATTTTGTTGCAAAATTTCAACCTTGCTAGCACATAGAGAGTCAAGTGAAGGTGATAGGGAAACTCACCCAAGAGTTTGGAACTCAACTTCAAAGCTTGGAGCTTCCTCAACATACAAAAATTTTGAAATCCAACATCCGATCATTGTAAGTTTTTTCCGCAAACTTCATTTATATTCACACAATAATCACGCTTAGAGATCCCTTGGCATTTCTAGGACACTAATAGAGAGCCCTCACATTAATGGTAGATTCACGTGGCTGACGTCATGAGATTGTTGTAACAATAGAAGTTGCCCCAGTAAATAAATGGATTGAGAATTCATTGTAAGAGTTGGCTAATTTATCTCTCAACTTGTAAAATAGAGAGCAAAAGCACAGTGTAATAGTGAGCTTGTAAGAGGTCGGTCAGACCAGCTCAAGAGATAGGCAGGTTGGTCATACCCGACCACGTTATAAAATCATCATTTTTTCCTTGTGTCCGTGGACGTAGGTTGGATCCATTATGTTGAACCACGTTAAACCCTCTATTCTATCTGTGTGTTTTCTTACCTTTTGCTAAGTTTACATTTAGTTCCCAACAAACCAAACAAATTTATAGTTGAGGGAGGATTGTTCGAGGAGTGAGTTTACCGATTTGTTCCTTAGAACTAAAATCAGCCGTCAACAAATCACTTTTAAAATATATCTACTAAACATATTTCGAGTACTACATTGTTAAATAAATGATTATTTGATAACTTAAAACAACCTCAAACATGTTCGTAATGCTCATTGGTAGCTGATATTTTATAATTGGTGGCCGTGTTGAAACTAACAATTACTTTCAAATTTTGAAATTTTGAAATCATAATGATATGTACATACTCTTTTTTTTTTTGAATCGTTGGAAACCATACCGTCAAATCACTCCTTCTGGGCTTAATCGGAACAGGTAAAATCTCAAGTTGTCACAGGCTCTTATAAGAAACGCACTATCTGGATTTGAACCCAGGACCTTAAGGTGATAAGTGCCCAATTAATTTTTATCTGATGCCTTGAGTATAATAGGTGATATAGGTTAGACTTGTAAGCATTTAAAAGTAGGTTTTAGCAGTAAGAGCCTAGGTAGTTGAAAATGTGACTAGTTGAGAAATTATTTGAAGATGAATGACTTTTTACTTAGATATATGTCTTTATTTACAATTATTTATGATATATGTTATGGTTAGAGCAAAGAAAGAAAAATAAGAGAGATATCCTTTGAAAAAATGAAAAGAGCATAAAAGAAAAAAATACTTTAAAAAAAAAAAAGATAAACCGCCTATAACCGATAAGCATGAAGCTACCATTGGGCGAGTGTTAGGACCACCATGAGGAGAAATGCTACCTTAAAGGATAGGTGAGTCAAAAGATTAAGAAAGAGAGAAGTCATACCATATCGAGCTTAATAGGCAAATACATATCATTTATTTTGAGATATCTAGGTTGGTTTGACCCATCGGATTCCAATTTTTGAGATGAAATCACTGAGTTGGATTTCTTAGGATTTGAGCTGTGACCAAACCTTTACACACACACACACTGTGAGTCTGGCTTAGATAATTTATTCGAGAGCTTGGATTTAATTTGCATTGAGTACTTTGAAGGTTCTCTGATTTCATTAGCAGGTATTTTTTAGGACAATATTATGTGTAAATACTAGGAATGTTTTAGTTGTTTCTCTTTTTTTTTTGTATGATTGCATGCGTGTGAATGATGTTTTTGGGTGTCGCTTTCAGCCCTCACGAGACTATAACTCGTCCACTAGGGTCGCCTATGGGTTTAAAGGCTTGTTGCTTTCGCTAAATACAATCGTGATCCATGCGAAAGTGGCCTAACTAATTTAGTTACTTTTGTTTGTTTATTTTTATTTAATTTTTATTTAGTCTTTTCCTCGGGACTAACAAAATCTTAAGTTTTGGATATTGATAAGTGTGATTTATAACCACTTATTCATACATTTTTAGCTTAATATTTTGTTAGGTTTCGTGTCATTTTATGTGTTTTGTAGTTTGTTTTATGTTTTATTGATAGGAAGCATTAGAGCATGGATCTTGAGGTTAACGTACGTGTTTTGGGAGCTTAAGGAAGCAAACGAAGCACGCAATGAAGCAAAAAATGCAGAGAAAACAAGTCATCCTGGTAGAGAGGATGGATTCGTGACGCCACTTATTGCACCGCGACGCCACCGGTATGAAGAAAAACATCATGAATTCCTAAGAAACTGGCGTCACGACGCCCCAGATGAATTTCAGAGTAAGGAATCTGTTTTCTACATGTAGAAAGACTCCATGACTTCCCTATAAATACATAAGTGCGTCCAAATCCCTAAAAAGGAACATTAGACACAACTAGAGATCTGTAAAGACATAATTTATAGAGATCCAAAGAAGAAGATTGAAGAACAATAAGAGAAAATGAAGGCGGTGATGTCCGAAGATGATGGGATTTGATTCGAGTTTTATCTTCTAGTTTCTTTCTTCAAACTCTAAGGATGTTCAATATGTTCTTGACTCCATTTTCATTACTTTTCTATTTAGTAATGAACTAAATTTCTTATTCTAGAGGATGATGTAGCCTATGCTTGAACCTTTGTGTTGATTGCTAATTAACTATTATGAAGTTTCAATGCAGTTTATTTATATTTTCTTGTGTTTAATGTTTGTGGTTTGTTGGCCACAAATTAGATGATTGCGTGTTTGGAATCTATCACTCAGGAGAGATGATTGTGAATAGGATCTAGAAAATATAACCTAAGAATAATTTTTATTTTCACTCGGCACTCGGGAGATGAAGTAGAATAATTTAGGATTCTTGGATTATAAACTAAGAAATTGAGTAATTATTAGTTGGCATGACAAATACATATGAGATAATTAGGAGAAATCATACACTAGAATCTATCTCATCCTGATTTTCCTTAATTAAACATTTTGATTTCTCATTTCTTTAGTTTTTAGCTTTAATTTAGTTTAATTTAAATTGATTATAAATAAAGTTTAGTTTATTAATTATATTACTTAGTGTGAATTCTATTTCAATCCATATGGGTTCGACACTTTTTATTCATTTTTTACTAAAATTTGACACTGTATACTTGCAGTACGAAAATCTTACAACAACGATGAAGAAGAAAAATATTCTTTATTGTTGAGGATGAAGGGGAAAACGTGAGGTTAGAGAGAAGGTGAATAATAGTTGTTTATATCCCAATGAGCGGATTTTTTTTTTTTGTAATTAAAAGTATAACAACAATTAAACACATGGCAAAAATCTATACTACTCTCAAAATTGTACAATGCAACTAGAAAAACACGTGCTTTTGACTTAGTTTTTGTCGAAATTTGGAAAAATATCCAACATGAAAGTTGTAGATATTTGTTTAAGATTTTCGACGAGATAAATATCATCAAAAATGGATATTGATAACTTAAGTTATAGCCAAAATACTAAATGTTGTCTGATACGTGATAGAAAACTAATCACATAGCGGAACTGTAAATAATTTATCGGGTTCTCAAAAAATGATTTCACAAATACCAATACACTCATGCATGATTTTACGATACTTAATATATCTCACATGTCAAAAATATTTATCGGTGTCATGTCGGGATGACCAGGATGTTACAATCTAGCACCGCGTAAGTAGAGGAACATGACCATGAAATAAGCCTATGAGGATGATCAGTGCCCCATGAGGCAACATGAGCATACCTAGGATGTTAAATACGAAGGAGTGACAATCTACTGGTGGTTTGAAAATATTTTTATACTTGTTTTTGTAAATCATTTTCTAAAACTTAAAATGAAATTCATGTGAGAAAAACATGAATGAGGAACATGAATTGAAAACTCATAAGCTCTGAATAAATTTGCTAACCATTACCTTTACATGGGTCACATATAATGAAAATTTAACTTGTGAACATGTAACATGAAAACATAAATTGAAATATGAACTATGAACATGTGACGCATATCGTAAACTGAAATGTAAATTGAACTGAATACATGAGCTAAAAACATAAACTTGATAACATGAGCTGAAAACATAAACAGAATGCATAAATTGAAAATGTAATTAAATACATAGGCTAGAAACATAAACTAAATACAAGTTATGTAAAACATATATCATAGTACATACTCTGAGAATGAAGGATATTGAAAATGTAAATAACTTGAAGACATAAGGAAATTAGTAATATTCACTCACTGAATTGACGTCCTAACATTGGCGTGTCTGAATGCAATTAGAGGAACTCCTATGTACAATCTACCATATGTTCAAGTATATTTATCATACTCGAACATAACATATCTAAACATGATTGTGACGTGACATGCTCGTGACATGTTTGGGAGTCATTTCAACATAACTAACATGATTTTAACTTGATACATTTCCATAATGTGAGACTTATGCATGTTTGTACCAAACCACCCAAACTCATGGCCATAACCAACCTAAACCTGTGACGATTTATTCAACTTAAACCATGTATATTTCATGCTAGTAAACACTTATTTAACTGTCCCAAAAGTCATGGACTTCATAATATGCCAAAACCCCCAAATCATAGGGTTTCCTCAATCCATAACATATAATGCATTTCAACTCAAATCATGCACATATTATGTCAATACTCATTACTCTAAACATAAATAACCTTCTAATCATGAAAAATGAAGAAAAACGAGCATGGGTCATTATGGGTTTCAACCCTAACTTGATAAATCTATGTTAAAATGTAAAACAAAAGCTATTGTTGAGAGTAAAATACTTATATAACTCACTTGATGCTTGAAAATACATGAAATTCATCCAAATCATGGCTTGATTTAAAGAAAAATGGAGAGTTTTGGGTGTGGTAATGAACAAGAGAGAGATAGAGGAAGAAAGTATAGAAAATATCTAGAGGGGCCTATTTTTAGTAGACCGAAATTTCATAATTTGCTGTCTAAAAATAACAGAGACGTTCGAACACCGATCGAACGCCACTCACACACATGCTAACTAGAAAGTTGCGTTCGGACGCACTGACGAACGCAACTCGAATGAAAACTCTCTGGAGAGTTTCATTCAAAAAATAAAGAATGCGCCATAGACGCGAATACTAGTTGTGTTCGAACCCTACAATGCAACATTAACATGAATATGATGAAATTTCAAACTCTATACATGAGGACTGAACTTGAATTGTACGGGTAGGTTCACACATACAGACCCTACATGTATATAAAACATTGCATGCAAGAACTGTATAACCATGCTAGATATACTAAATATTAGAGATGTTACAGTAAACCACCGAAAGTAATCATATAACAACATATTTATTTACGAAGTGAAAAACTCTTTACAGAGAAAATTCACTTCCGGATATAGGTTACCACACAAATTCACTATGAAGAGAAACTTACATTGATGGTTAAAAGACTTATAGAAAAACCTTTATCGACTCAATTACCCCAACTGTAATAACCCAAGGAAACTCCTCAAGCATGCACCAAGTAGTATTTTTAGAACATCTGAAGTCGCTTGTAGTAAATCCAATGACGAACCCGATCTTGTCGGAACTACGACAACCAATCTCCAACTCAGAACTCTGAAGAATAGGGTTTGGTGAGATTTGATGTTAATGATGGTTACCAAAGAAAGATGTCACAAGAATAAAGAAGACATGAGATCAATGGAGTCTTCAATGGTGAACTCTTAAAGAAGATGGAAAAAAATGATATGAAGGCTCTGAATATTATGTTTCCAACCATTGGTAAAGTGGTTAAGGCTTTCTTTATATGTGAAGGATTTCCAAGTCTCAAAAAGCCTTTAAAACGAGTCCAAATAAGTAAAATATGCATGGGTGTCCGAACGCAACTTGAATGCCTAACTAACGTTCTATGGCAAACTCGTTCAATGCTATTTAAATGTGAACCCTTTGGCAAGTTTCGTTTGAACAGTAGAACAAATGTGCCACAAACATCATACGTTCAAACTTCAAAACGAACCCAACTCGAACATGAGATATGATATTTTCATCTAATATCGCCAATCAAGACCCATTACAACTCAATTGGACATATTTTGTTACGGAATTTTCCCACCAAAACTAGACCCAACATAAAACAATGGCTAGATTTAATGTCTAGATTTGTATCAAGAAATTATGTTGAAATATCCTTGCCTTTTTATTTAATAACCGTCACTAAATTTGTTGAGAAAGTATATTTACCCCAACCATATTTGTAAATGGCATATTTTTTATTATCTGAACAATCCACCACTAAGCTCAAGCCTTTTACCGGAGAAGACGGTGGAAGGAATGAATGCGAAAAATCTACTAGATGGACAACTGCATCTGGGTTGGTCCTATCTATAGTCACTATAAAAAAAAAGACATTTAGCATCCAAATATTCAGCGTCAAAATTCTTTTTCGACGCTAATAAATCCTTTAGCGTCGAAACTTTTTTTCAACGTTAACAATATAGGTATTTAGTATCAAGAACTATTTGAACGCAGATAATGATCTTTTAGCGTCGAAATTTCACTTTCGACGCTAAAAGTTTACCCTTTAGCGTTGAATTTGAATTTCTACGCTAAAAGGTAGAACTTTAGCGTCGAACAACTCTTTCGAAACTAAAGGTTCAACCATTTAATAACGAATTTGAATTTCGACGCTAAATGGTATACCTTTAGCATCGAATTTGAATTTCAATCCTTAAGGGTAGATCTTTAGCATTGAATTTAAATTTCGACGTTAAATGTCAAAAATTTAAATAGAATTTTAGAAGGCGAGAGTTTTTTTTTTAAATATTAAAATTTTAGCGATGAATTAGTTTTCATCGCAAAAGCCAAAAAATAAAAAAAAAATTAAAAATAATTATATCATTTAGCGTCGAACAATTTAATTCTTCGATGCTAAACCATAGACCTTTTGCGTCGAATTTCAAATTTGACGCTAAAGGGTAACTTTAAAATTTTGAATTTCCTGTCTTCTAAAATTTTGAATTTATTGCCTTCTAAAATTAGATTTAATTTTTTGACATTTAGCGACGAATTTTCAACACTAAAAGTCAAAAATTTCGGCGCTAAAGATCAAAATTTTGGCAAGAAATAATTCTCTCTATTCGCTAAAGGTTATTTTTTCCTATAAATATTCATTTGCTCTTTTATTTCTCATATTCTCACTTTCTTCCTCTCCTACTCTTCTTTCATCTCTTATTCTTTTTTCCTTAAGGGTTTTGTTTCATTTTTTATATTTTATATTAATATCCAATGTTTTATTTTATTTGTAAGAGAATATATAAAGATGAAGAAATGGTGGAAATGAAGATGATGAAGAAAATGAAAGTGAAGTGAAGAATATGGAAGTGAATATGAAGAAAATATAGAAAATATATATATAAAAAAAATTATAGTTTATCATTTTATTTACTATTTTATGTTTGTTTGTTGTGATAAATTTTATAATTTTATTTTTATATCAACATAGATATCCTTGTTTTAATTTTTATAACAAATTTGTAATGATATTCCTATGTTTTCTAAAAAAATTAATTACTTTTGTAATGAAATTTAGTTTGAAATTAGTTTGTAATGTCAAATTTTTTATAATTAGTTTTTAAAACTAATTATAACAAATTTTTTATTTATTATTTTCTCCTTTAGCGTCGAAACATTTTATTGCTAAAGGTCTTCTGCGTCGAAGTAAAATTTTGACGCAAAAGCTTGGTCGAGGAAGGTATTTAACGTCAAAAACCTATTTTGACTCTAAAAATATTTACTTTTAACGTTGAAAAATATTGAGATTTTGCTATTAAAAAAAATAACATTTTTAATCATTAAAAGGCCAACTCTAATGTAACCAAACACTAAAAGGAAATTGAAAAAGAATTTTTGTGATTAAATACGCTCTTTTGTCTATATTTAAAACTATACTAAACAAACACTTCATATATGTTACGTTCTTTTGAAAATAGAAAACAAATGGTATGATTGTAGTGATTTTGGATCAAGGATAAAAATGTAACGACAATGCAAGTGATTATTAAAGGGGTTTTGTAAAGATAAAAGTGTAATAACAATGTAAGTGATGATTTAAGGGGGTTTTAAAAGATAAAAGTGGACAAGTGGAGTTTGAATAGCTGCACTCACCTGACAATTGTACCTACGCATTTGCCTCATCAAATTATCTGAATCATCAAAACAAGTTCTCTCCTAAAACTCTTAAAATATATCTTAAATGACCTATATTATTGATTATATTCTTTTAATAAATAAATTGTAAATAATAGTATTAATCATATGATATAAAAAAATTTGTATAATATTAATATAAAATAATTCAGATAAAAAATGCAAACTTACAATTGCTATAACTCAATACTTTGGCTTTAGTTGGTATTCTGATTAAAAAAATGTAGTGAACAAACGCTGGTTTATAAACGGTTTTATATAATTTTGTTTTATGGTAAAAAAATAATTGTAATGTGGTTTTATAATATTTTGATGATGGAGAAAAAGTAAAAATTTAAACTTATGCAAAACTCAATTTTTTAAAAAAAAGATTAGTAATCGTAATTTTTTATCATTAACCAAATATTTAAAAACTATGTTTTGATCAGAACACTACTTTATCACCTCACCGATACACTCATAAAGTGGTTCTTTACTCCCAAGTATAAGAGTGTGGAAGTAATAAAATAACCCGATAAATCCATAGTCGATCCAGAGGGAATAGATTTAGTAAAATAAAATAATAATTTGAGTAAATATTAAAAGAATGAATTGTTTGAAGTGATTCACAATTTTAAATTGGACTGCAACAATAAAATATAATACTGGGGTTAGGGGATCCACTTTTAATATTTCAAATTTAGAGAAATCGTACTTGTTATAATATATAAATTGTCATTATTATTCAGTTAATTTATTTCATGAATTAATTATGCCAAAAGATATAAAACCAACCATAAATGCGATGATAACATTTGTCTATAATAAGTCCAGTTAGGTACTCAATTATGATAAATAAATAAAACCAACCATATTATTAATCTAGATTTAAATTAAATATTAGTCTTTGGATTACGATTAATATATTATAATATAAGTAAGATTAAACTATATTTTCATATTAAGAGTTCACCATTTACCCCAACAAGATGAAATTAGCTACTCATGCATAATTTTATTATTGAAAAAAATTACAACAAAACTTAAAAAAAAACACACAAGAGCTGAAACCCTTCACAAAATCTCAGAGAGAATTCTATGGAGGAAATTGCTGAAATAAAGTGATGAACACCTCTAATTATAGCAAGAAATGCAATGCAATTGTCAACTTATGGGCCAATCCACTGAAATGTGGATTGGCCATATATATATAAAACTCACTTTGGATTTTTCATCAATTTCGGCCTTGAAAATTTCAGAACTAGAAAATCTTGTAAACATCAAAGTTGTAGATATTTGAGTCTTCTTTAATATGGAACTCGAATCGCCTCAATCCAATATCAGAGTAAATTGTTATGGCTAAAATACGAAAATTACGTAAAGTTGAAATTTCCGAAATTGTACACGGTTAGAACGCCCTTTTAAGTTTCAGGCCTCCAAAATCCAAATGTTACGTCCATTTTTCTAGTTATACATCCAAAATATTATTTCACATACATAAAAAATAAAAATCACAATAAAATATATAAAACATAAATTTAATTATTATTTCACAAATATACTAAATTAAGTGAATTAATAAAACTATAAGTGTAAAATAATTATTTTCTCTTTATTAAATATATATATTTGAGTATTCATCACTCACTCAGGACAAACCACAATACTAAACACAATCTTTTCCTTTATCAATCAATTAGACCTCAGTTCAAGGCTTTCTATGTAGCAATGAACATTCTGATCAGCTAATTGCCTTATCATACAAGTCATATAAATTTAGTGCAAAACAACTGTTAACCAATTTACTTGAAGCCATGAATTATTGGATTGATGGCGTCTAAATTAATAAAACTAAAAAGTTAAATGAAAGTGATCGGGTTGCCTCAGTCCTCACAAAATACACCACATGCCTTTTTCTTTTGAGTTTTGAAATTTAACCTAATTTTTGACCAGGTCATCGACACCACCACTAAGTTAATTTCTTACAATTCCAGACCACTACCATATTCATTGTATGCTGCTAAAGCTCAAAATGGCAAAATTTAAAAGTATCCAATTAGCAATGATTTAGTGTCCCTCTTTTTGTTAGTCAATTTCAATATTGGTTATTTTGGGTTTGATCTTAGGAATTGGATTCGGTATTGAATTAAAATTTTATATCGAGCTATTTTTATATTATGATTTGTAGTTATTAGATAATAATTTAAATATAGTATAATATGTGTTGAAATCTGATAAAAAATTATGAAAAGCTCAAAACTCAACACAATTTAACTAAGCATTGTCTCCAAATTCTTGAGCTTTATCTTGCAATTGAAAATGAACGTAGATTTCACGTATATATTCTTGGCCGGCGGAAATGTAATACCTTAGTTTTGAGAGAGGAAAAAAAAAGTTATTTATTTAAAGGGGCCGTGACAGATTTGGTCATTTTCTCAGCTTTCCTTTCTCTTTCATTTTTCTTTCTTTTCTCCCAAATACTCTCTCTCTCAACTAAATCTTTAAATCGCCGCCTCTGCTTCACCGCCGGTAATCCTCCACCACGCGCCGGACCACCAGAAAGCTGCCGCCGTCAGCTTTCCAGATCCACCGAGAACGAGCCGAACGGACGCCGGACGCGCCTCCGGAAGCGGACGACACGTCGCCGGCATTTCTGTATTTTCCGGCCACCTCCGGTCACTTTTGACGGCCACCTCCGGCGAGTGAGTACTTTTCAGGCCGAGATCTTTCCAACGCCGGTGGTTACTTCTTGATCCGACATCGTTTGGGTTGTTTTCCGTTTTATAATTACCGGTAATTCGGGATTTGTACTGGAAGTTGAGATCCGACCGTTGGATCGGCGATCCGAACATATCAGATTGTTGCTCTCGATTATACGAGCGTTTTGGTATATATATCCACCGTTGGAAGTATCTGGTTGTGGGGCCCAATTTTTGGTTGTGGGGCCCGATTTTCATTGTGGGGCCCGCTTGTCTCGTTAAGCGTATCAGCAAGTTCCGAAGCCGTTCTTCGCTATGATCCTTGAGATGTTGCTGACCAGTGGATCTTCCTTGAGAGGTTTGGAGATCGTTGGAGCTCGGTATGTGATTTTTATCATTTTTGGGGTGTAAATGATAGAATTGGAAAGTTTTGGACATAAATGTAAATTTGCATAATTAAGAGGGTAAAATTGTAAATTCTGGCTTTTAGGGGATAAATAGTAATATTTAAGAATTGTAGGACTATTTGGGCATATTAGAAAGTTTAGGGGTTAAATCGTAATTTTGGATAATTGAGGGATCTGATCGTAATTTTATATTTTTCAGATTCTTAGCGAGGAGATAGATATATTAAGGGCTTTTGCATGGATAGAGGTAAGTACACTCTGTGGTGATTCTCTTAACATATTGTTTGATGATTGATGGTTGTAGTGAGAGTCGGTATATATATAAATATAATGGTATATATATATATATAATATATATATATATATATATATATATATATATATATATATAATATATATATATATATTATATATATATATATATTTATAATAAATATATTTTGTTGAGATATAATATTGAGATATTGAAAGCATGATAAATATGAAATCATGATTATGAGATGAGATTGATGGATTGGATGTGAGATGTGATTGTGTTTGATGATGTGTGCTGTTGTGTTATGCTGCCGGGTTTTGTATAATGGTGGTCGGATTTGAGATGAGATGTGATGATACATCAGATGATATGAGATGATAGAAAACTTGGGAGCTGTCATTGAGGACTCTTCCATTGGTTTTGATTTGGGGGTATACGGGGACTCCCCCATTGATTATATTTCACTCACATTTTACGAGTTGATATGGTTGGAAACCTTGGGATTTGTCATTGATGACTCTCCCATTGGTTTCAATCCTCTGTTATACTAAATCCGGATTAGCAACCATGCTTGATGGATGTTTGTATTGTTTTGGGATGATTGCTGAGATGATATATATAACATATGCTATTGTCATATGTTTTATATTATATAAATATATATTCCTATTTTGTTGGTGAGGTCATGTTGAGAGAATGAGTGTTTACTTGCTGAGCTTTTTAAGCTCACTCCCCTCTTCCCCCAAACATTCCAGGTAATTCGCGAGCACAGTAGGAGCAGTACCAGATTTGGATCCACTTGCCACAGTTGTATTTTCGGGTTGGTCCAGACATTTGAGTCGTCACTTGTATATTATAAAGACGTGTTGTAAACCATATTTTTGATGTATATTCCATGTATTTGTAATTTATGATGTATTATTGTGTGAAATCAAATGGTGGGTTTGACATTTAGATTGCTCGAGCTGAAGTTGATCTCGGACCTCTTTCTAGGGTTGGGCCCGCCCTAGGGAGGGGGTCATGACAGATTTGGTATCAGAGCTTAGGGTTTTAGGTTCTGTAGACATATTGCATTAGATGAGGGTATTAAAAGGGTAGATTTGTGTCCGTAGTAAAATGTCTGGACGTGGCCGTGGTACTGGTACTCAACGTGGGAGAGGGATAGCGTGACGATGCGTGAAAATTGTCGAGGAATAGTATTGAAAGACCTCACACTTAGTCGATATATCTTGAATTTGATATAGCTTATCTGGTATTCCGCTGATTGTTGATGATATCGATGGTTCTAGACTTATACATCCAGTAGTTCTGACAAGTTGCCCACATCGCTATTCTTGTAGTTGAATCTGACGTGATTTCTATGGTTGTACCTAACATGAACCTCCTGTCGCAGTTATAACATCGTTGTGAGTTAGTAGGTCAAAGACATTAGAACTTTGGTGTTCGAAAGATGAGAAAGAAGACTTTGTTGATACTAATATTAATTAAACAATATTTATGATTACATTATGGAATATAACAACTT
>SKCR01044855.1:0-64877 GCA_019454045.1 Zanthoxylum bungeanum | reverse complement strand
TAATTATTCTTTGAATTAAGTGATCATCCAATGTTCAAACAACGATTTGATTTGCGCGAGTCCAACTCGTTTAAGAATAAGTACTTAAAGTGCGTATTCTCGAATTATATCGAACTACAATTTTAAATCCGATTTAATTTGTATTCAATGCTAATTCTTATTTAATTTCAAATTAAATAATTACACTTTTAATGTGCCTTTACGACTTAGATTCTAAATCTAATCTTAATGGGTCTCAAATCCCGATTAACATCCAATGTCAATTTAATTAAAGTCCAATGGGCTTTCAATTAATTTCTTAAGGCATAGGCTTTGGCCAATATGGGTCAGACCCAAATGCCAAGGCCCAATTAAGGAATCACCCTATTTGTCATAAAATCAATTTTGGCCCATTAGGCCCAATTAAATTTATAAGGCCCATTTATTATATTTGGACTTTATGGAATGGTTTTAGGCCCAATTTGGATCCAATCCAATTGTCCTAAACCAACTTGGCCCAACCAAGCCCATTAGGCCCAAATACAACAATTTTAGCCCAATTCCAAATTTAAGCCTAATTAATTAAATTCCAGTATTCCAAATATCATAATTTATTTAATTAAAGTGTATAGCCATAATTAATTAGTTAAATTAACATTTCCAAAACACCAATTTAATTAATTAATCATGCTTTATTATATTCAATTCATGTCCAACACAATTGAAACAAAATCAAGTCATTAACATGTTCTTTCATTCACGGCAATCATGGGATTTTTTTTTATCAATTTTGATTTCAATCCAATTAAATCACAAATCAATATATCCATGCATTTTAAACACATCCAATGGCCAAAAATCAAAATCACCATGAGCTACAAGGGTTCCTATAATTCGGTCAAGCCAAACAATTTTGGGGAAAATTAATCTAATCAATTTTTCATAAAACTAATCATGCATAACTCTTAGTTATCATAATCTAAGCATACTCAAACAATTAATTTGATAAAATCATTCTTATTCACAAAAACCCCAAATTAAAGTATATAAACTCTAATCTATTTCATGATCAAATAGACTCATGATACCATTGTTGGGTTTTCTAAGAACAATGCCAAGATCATTTAAGCATAAAAGATGTGTGAATACGCAAAGTAATATAGCGGAAAATACTTACAATGCTCGGTTGTGTGGATGTGTTGAGTTCAAAAATTTGAATCCTTTGAAGTGCTCCAAGCTCCTTTTGATTTGTATGGTTGAGCTCCAAGCTTTGAATCTTGAATTCCAAACTCAATGGGAATTGTTTCCCTATCACCTTTGTTGACCCTTTTAAGTGCTAGCTTAGGAAAATTGCTATAAAATTTCCTTATTCTTGAGACCAACTCTCGGCAATACAAAGAGAAAAGAGGGGAGAGCTTCACACCACTTGTGAAGAAGAAGAGAGAGTGAATGATATGTGCTGAATGAATTGATTTCCCAAAAATAAAAATCATATACCAAATCCAAGATTTGGTAAATGTCACTCAACCTTTCATAATTAAAATAAAGAAATTGTAAATCAAGCCATCAACCACTGCCAACTTCCATCAACATAAAGTGATGAGAATGACATGTGATGTGACTTGATGTGGGCCCCACTTTGATTCAAAATCTGAGTGGGCCCGCAAACACGTTGGTCTGAATTAAAATCCAATTTTAATTCTATTATGAAATCTAATTTCATTTAATATATCGAATATATTATTTAATCGATTAATTCCAAATTAATCATTTTCTCTATTCTAATTGAATTTTATCCCAAATAAATTCTCGCCATAATTAATCCTAGATTAATTTTCTCTCTCTAATAATTAATCCCAGATTAATTCTGTTCGAGTCATACGTCATCGGTGAATCTTCGGGAAGCGACCCATGAGATCCCTAGATATGTTGGCAGTAAATCCGGTCGTCGGACTATCCGAACACTTGCGTACCCCGTACCACGTTCTTACCGATTTAGAAGACATGGTTGGCTTCTAGCAAAGCACCGTGCCTACCCAATTCTCCAGAAATATTCTTTAAGGAATATATAATCTTTGTCATGCATAGTATACACAGTATTGTATATTTCGATCCAGTATCAGATGTCACATGCAAGGCCTGAGGCTGGAATAGTATCTGCCCCGTACGAAGCATATATCAGATCACAAGCAACTAGTCTCTATAATCGGATAATCATGACCTTGTCATATTATCCCGATAGTTGCAACATAATAGAGAACCAGTTCTATATCCCTGCATGATCATCATCTCCATATGACTGAAGTGATACTTCCGTCTTGACATCACACCAATACACTACGATTCTCAATAAACCTAGAAGAGGCGTACACAGAACCAGTTAAAGTCCCGGACGACAAAAACCAAAGCGTATTGATTGTCTCAAATATTAGCGATGCAAGTGTGGAACACAGAAATCAGTGACACTGTCCGGGCTCACGGCCGGGTCGGGAGTACGGAGTAGCCCGCGGGTGACTAAACCAAAGAAATAAAATGGAGTCGCCACCCAGTGTGACTGGGAAATGATTTAAGGCCGCACTCACCCCTCACAAGGGAAGACCTGAAACCATTGGGTTCGGAATGGTCCCTTACTTATGCCAATTGTAATGAAAAGATTTATGCAATAGTATAACCAAGTCTTATGCAACACATGCAAGAGAATGTAATCAACACACAAGATTGCACACCCATAAACGTAAATAGAATAAAAAAAAGGGAGACAAAGGTATAATTCCATAGACATATTAAACAAATAAGTGCAGTAGGTGTAATAAATGATAATTGTAAAAGCATTAATAAAAAAAAAAACAAGCACTCATAATTTGGTACATAATGCTAAGGAAATGACCAAAGAAGTAAACATGCATGACATGTGATGAAAAGATACAAAACAACAACCAAAACAAAGATGAATAGTAAAGTCAATAGTATGCAAAATGTAAGTAAAATGATGATGAACGAGATGCGACCGCGGCCAACATCTATATAAGACCTCATATGCCCGAATGAACGTATCTCATGTTCAATCAAACATACTTCATCCGGCGCGGCAAAACGTCGTGGTAAAGGTAGCCTTTAGGCATTTCCCTTGAATAGAGGACCTTTAATCCATCATGATTAGCCCATGCGCAATAGATTAACAATCCATAAATAAATAACATGCGGAAAGTAAATAACGAAATAATAAAAAGGCGTGGCAAAATATTGTGGTAAATGTAGCATTTTGGGCTTTTTCTCTCCCTCAAATTGAGGACTTTTAAACCAACGTAATTAGCCCATGCGCACTAGATTACAATGCATGAATAATCAAATAAATAATATGGGACCTCGTATGCCCGATTGAACATATCTCACGTTCAATCAAACGTATTTCGTCCGGCGCGATAAAACATCGTGGTAAAGGTAGCCTTTAGGCATTTCCCTCGAATAGAGGACCTTTACCCCACATGATTAGCCCATGCGCATCAAGATTAACAATGCATAGACAAAGAAATAATACATAGAAAATAAACGGCGGAACGATAAACACAAGATTAAATACCAAAATGTAACACGTGCTTGAAAGTTTCTCAAGCGGTACGTGGAGTTGTATCCCAAGTACAGACCGACTACCGTCCATTCGGATTCGGCTACAGAATTTACGTCTGGGTTTCCATCCGATATACATCGAGAGATAGCACCGACCATTTAACATAATGCAATCATTAACCTAATGTATAGATGAAATATGATAATACATGTGATGAAATAACAATAAATAACGGAAGCGATAAATAGTAAGCTAAGTGCGAAATATTAAAGGAATATGAATGCAGAAAATAAATGCGGAATGATAAAAGAGAGATGTGACCAATAGTTTGGCCGTTTTTAATATAGGACTTTGCATGCCCGGTTGGACGTATTCCACGTCCAACCAAGCATGCCGTGTCTGGGATAACAAAATAAAAATATAACAAATGGTGCCCTCAGGTCTTACCTTTTAAATCGCTTCCTGTGAGTGCGTTACGTAGTCGTCAGAAGGGTTAATGCTTCATAAGTTTTCTGGTTTTCTGACTCGGGTTCGCTGCTATTTTTCTCGCTGTTTTCTCTGTCTATTTTCTCTATTTTCTTCACAATTTTGGATGATTTTAGCCGCTATTTCGGTTGTTTGTTTAGGGACTATTTTAGGCTATTTTTGGACTATTTTGGGGACTATTTTGGAGACTGTTTGAGGGATGTTTTGTCTCGGTTTAAGGGGTGTTTCTCGGTAATGGGCTGTTGTTTTAGGGATTGTTTTACGTTGGTTTTGTGCTCACTGTTTGTTCACGTTGCTTGCTATTTGTTTGTATGGAGTGTGGAGAGTGGGACGTGTGTGTTTTGAGAGTTGTAGGGTTCATTTATTTCGCTCGGTGGGTTTTGTCTTGTTTTGTGGCTGGTTGAAGGTTATTGTTTCACGGTGAAGAGGGTTTGTGAGGTGGCTGTGTGTGAGTGAGTTTAGGTTTTTGGTCAATAAGGGCTTGTTGTGTGTGTGTTATTTTGTCTTATATGTGTGAGCTGCATGCATGGTGTTGTGAAGGGCGTGAGTGAGCTGGTCGTGAAGGCTTTAAAGGGTATTTGGTTGATGTTCGGTAGTGCGTTGAAGGTTGCCTAAGGCCGAGAGCTGAGTGATGATCAGGCTGCGTGGAGTGTGGCTGTTTAATAGAGAGAAGGTTGCATCGTTAGTGCGTTAGCTAAAGGTTTCTGTTTATTGGTTTTTTGAAGGGCAATTTTACAACTACGTGGGGGTGTGTTTATTGATGGCATGGGCTGCCATTGTTGATGAGGTTTGAGGTGGCTTTTAGGGAGAGAGAGATGAAAGAGATAATGCGATTATGGTTTTTATCTTTCTTGCTTTGCCGTGAGGGGTGAGAGCCAATGGAGAGGTTTTGGGTTTGATTTTTGTTATGTTTTGATAAATTGGGCTAGGGTTTCTAGGTAAGGAATGGAATCATGCAAAAAATAGATGTGTTTAATTAGTTTATATAGGGAAACAAATTTGTGTAATTTTGGTGGGGAATATCTTTAATTTGGTAGGTGATTTATTTAAATCAGGAAGGGGATTTGATTGGATTTAATTTAAATTAGGAAGAGTATTTATTTGGATTTGATTTAATTAATTTGTGACATGTGTTTTAAATGTTTTAATTATTTTTGGATTGGGCTTGGGTGAAATAGACTTTGGCGAAATGGGCTTTGGATGAGTGCGGGGGTTTTGGGCCGAGTTTTAATATTTTAAAACAGAGATTAATCGAGCGAACCCGAGGCCAATTAGCGAGTTAAATTTATTGATGTATTTATTTCTAAATTTTTCCATTCCGACGTCTGTTTCCCGCGACTTCCGTAACTTATCAGGTAGTGCCTCCATACGAGGCTCATCATTGGGCTTTCATGCAAAAAATGCAAGTGTCTACAGTCGCCCCCACTTTGATGGGACTTGTGCAGTGTGTGACAGTGACAATCCTATCAAAGTCATGCATGCATATTTTTACTTACTCGGCTCGCCAGCTGTTGCAGAACTTACCGGTTGTTCTGAGACGCTTTAAACTGAGTTGATGTTGACGAGGTGTTTGACCCATGGTTCATTCCCGAACCGTTACTTGAGTTGAGATTGATGGCAAGGCGCTGTGACCCCTAGGTATTGTTCCCGAACCACCGAGTGGGTCTTGTTCCCGAATTGAATTGTGGGTCTTGTTCCCGAATTGAATTGTGGGTCTTGTTCCCGATTTGAGTTGTGGGTCTTGTTCTCGAATTGAGTTGTGGGTCTTGTTCCCGAATTGAGTTGTGGGTCTTGTTCCCGATTTTAGTTGAGGGTCTTGTTCCCGATTTTAGTTGAAGGTCTTGTTCCCAATTTGAGTTGTGGGTCTTGTTCCCAATTTGAGTTGTGGGTCTTGTTCCCGATTTGAGTTGAGGGTCTTGTTCCCAATTTGAGTCGATTGTCTTGTTCCCGATTTGAGTTGAGGTTCTTGTTCCCAATTTGAGTTGTGGGTCTTGTTCCCGAATTGAATTGTGGGTCTTGTTCCCGAATTGAGTTGTGGGTCTTGTTCCCAAACTGAGTTGTGGGTCTTGTTCCCAATTTGAGTTGTGGGTCTTGTTCCCGATTTGAGTTGTGTTTGCCGCTTTTCTTCAAAACCTGCGAATAAAAATAAGACAAAAATTGCGTACATGTGACGTGTATACATATATGAATGGATGTGTTTCCTAGTTAGATGGGTTAGGCCTTCCTTGTGCTCATTGGTGCCATTTGCCTACAAATGTATTTGGTCGCCCCCTGGGCATGCTTACATTTTCCTTTTGTCAGTTCTCTTCTGGTGATTGCTCGGTTTTCTTTGGTCCCATTACTCAAGATTCCATTATGTCCCATATTCGCGAGGTGGTAGAATGGTCGCCCCCAGACTCAGTTTATCTTTTTGTTCTTCTTTGCTTGCATTCGGCAAAAGTAGATCATTTGATGCGGTGTTCCGTACTGCCATACCACATTACTCACTTTTACGAGATAGTCCCCATAGTTGTACGTATTGTTGCCCTCAAAGGATGCTCAGTGTCGAAACCAGAGAGCCTTCAAAGTACTCGAGGCAACTCAAATCCGACCGTTTGAATAAATGATCTGAACCAGACTCAAAGTGTGTGCTTGCTAAGGTTCTTTTACAGCTTGATCCTTGGGTAAGCCAACTCAATGATTTTGTTTCAAAGAATGGGATCGATGGGTCAAACCAACCTAGATGTCTTGATCATGCTCTGCAATTACTTCTTCGTACTCAATGTGATATGATTTTCTTTTTCTTTTCTTTCGTCTTTTTTTCGTATCTTTTTTTTACACACCTACCCTTTAAGGTAGCATTTCTCCTCATGGTGGTCCTAATACTCGCCCATGGGTAGCTTCACGCTTATCGGTTATAGGTGGTTTATATTTTCTTCTTGAGAGACTTTTCTTTGGTTTCCAACCATACCACATATCGTAACACAAGTAAGTCAGGATGGACATCTAAGTGAACGGTCATTCATTGATCCACAATCTCTTCAACTAGTCACATTGCCGACTACTCAGGCTTTCACTGCTAAGATCCTATAATTAAGTGCTCGCGAGTTTAGTCAAGATCAACTACTCAAAATATCGGATGAGAGTACCTCTCGCACTTATCATTTCTAAGGTTTCATGCTAAAGCAAACAATTCCATCATCAGACTCATACTTAACTATTGAGGAAAAGACTCGAACAAGTAGGCAAAATCAATGTCTTTATTATTAAAAATGAAGGATTGCAATCAAATAAACCAGGGAAAACATCTTCATCATCTGCAGTATTGTCTTCTTCCTCAGCCTATGGTTCTTCACTACTGTTATCCTATATCCCAATGTAAGAAGCTTGGTGGTTGAGAGTTTGGAGGACAAAGGTTTCGGGTAGGCCGGAGTTGATCATGTAGGTGGGTGGTGGAACAGAGTGGTAGTTAGGTAGAGGGTTTCTGTGTGTGTTGGGTTGTCCTTTTTCTAGATCGGGTATTTTATGAGCGTCAATGAGGTTTTGGATCTCATGCCTAAGGCGAGTGCAGTTGTCGGTGTCATGGCTTTTCTGCTGGTGGAAGTGGCAATATTGGTTTAAGTCGAAATAGTGTGGCACAAGGTCTGGAATTGGTCTAGGTTCTAAAGGTTTCAGGAGTCCTTGTCCTTTCAACTTTTCAAACACCTTTGAAAGAGGCTTACCAAGGTTGGAGAACCGCCTATTTTTTACGACAGTGACCTTAGCAGTAGCGGGCTTGGTCTTAGAAGGCCCCCAAATAGTCCTTCTATTCTTTCCATAGAACTTCCTATTCTCAGCTTCTTCCTCCTCAATATCCATAACAGTCTCCCTCAACTGTCGAAAATCGCCAATCATAGAGGTCATCCTCCTTAGTTTGTTATAAATAGAGGGCTTAGTACCCTTGATGATCATCTTGATTTGGTTCTTCTCTGAGGGCCGAGTCTGCATCTTCAAAAGCTGGCTCCTCTAGCGGTCTACATAATCCTTGAAGCTCTCCTCCGGCTTTTGCTTGGTATTTTCCAAGTCGCGAAGTGACAAGTCGATCTCCAAATCTATGACATACTGATTCAGAAAGGCCTCCGCCAATGCCCTCCGATCATCATTGACCTTCCTCTCAAGGCCATGATACCACACCAAGGGTGCCCCCTCGAGTGACATCCCAAACATCTTCTGAACCTGACACTTCGACAGACCCACCGAACTCATCACAGAAACATATTGTCGAAGATGGACCCTCGGATCCCCATTCCCGTTGAACTTGGCTATGTCGGGCATCTTGAACTGAGAAGGCAGCTGCTCCTCAAAATTCATCGCCTCGTAGTCTACCAAGTCCTCATGCTTACCCCTCTTCTTGCTGGTAATTGACTCTACCTGATCCCAGAGTTTCTGTAACTCGGCCTGAGACCCAGCTACCCTTCCCGCGGCATACTCAGCCATGTCATCATCAAAAATAGGGATGTCATCACTCATCCTGATCGGAGGCTCTTCATGCCTGACATTCTCAGAGCTTCCTGCCCCTCCCGCATGGGGCATCGCCATACTGGCCACAACGGCGGTCAAAGCTTGCAACTGCTCGGTAATCTTAGTGAGGTTGGTCTCTAATTAATCCATGCAGGAGACCTATTTATTTGACTCACTCATGTTCGCTAACGGTCTTTTGACGAGTCTTCATTCTTCTCTAACCCAACGGAAATCTATGATGGCTTTTAACTACGAGTCAGCATGGTACATGTATGCGTGCGATGCATGAAATATATAAAACGCGTGAGGTGATCAAACAGAATATATCCTTCCGACCTTATTTCTCCCACACTCGCGGTAAGCCTTATTTTTTGTTCTAGTTATGGCTCATTCTATGTACCGATGCAAGGTACACAAAATCGCTTTCTCTTATGCTACGGGGTGAACCTTGGTCACTTCAGTCCTTTGCCATCGGTAAAAGACAAAGACCGCCCATTTACAACATGGACTAAGCTTATTATGGGGATCGTGCCATTGTCTAGAAACGACGAATTGGGCTTCCAGCAACCACGGTTATAGGGATAAACTTGGAAGCATCCAAAAGTATACAAATATGTCATAACAAGACGTATCCTTTCTGTATGAAAGCCAGTACGGATATCGAACTCATGCTTCTGGCATACTTGGATCATGTTTCGATTTTCTAAGCCCATCAAGGTTTTCATACAAGTTAGCCCAATATCATTTCAAAGCATTCAATCATATTATTGCGAGGTGCAAACTTGTCCCAGTTGCAAAAGGCCCAACAGGTTTACACTTTTGCAATAACGTGGCTAAACAACTTCAAATGATAGGGGGCCCCAAACACAAAGTGACCCATCGGCATTTTAGAAGCTTTTGGCCCCATTGTCATAATACACAAATTTATCCCAGTTTAAACGGCCCAAAAAGTTTACATCTCATGACAAGAAGTCCAACTGAATCCAAATGATGATGGTCCCAAACACAAGCATAAAAGGGTGGCTTCTATAGGTCATACGACTATGGTTCACATGCGGGTTTATAGGAGTATAGATAAAGGCTCCCGCCGTGAATGATTGCCCACAAATCGGTCTCCCCACTCAAGGATTCAGGCGACCAAGTGAGCGCACCTTTTTTATACCCTAAGGTACGTGCCAACGAGTGATGAAACCATATAATGATCCGCCGTTTCGAGCGAAAATGACTTCACGATACATGAATAACTGTCAAATGGATTCCTCTATTGAACATTCCTCAGAGGGAGGGTGGAGCGAACTCTCTTAAACACCCTTACCGATTAGGCACTTATCGCCTTGGTGATAGGAATAAACAACAAATCATCCAAATTAGTCCATCACTTTAAATATACTCCAAGGTAAGATTCGAGTAAATGATTATCTAGATGTCTTCACAGCTTTTCCTTTTGGCTATAAAAAGGTAGTGAGTGAAGGAAGACACCAAATCATTATCTAACTCTACTAAATTTGGTTAAATCAACTTTAGACAAGGTTAACTAAAGCAAAAATCACAAACATTACAGGACATTATTTCGGGGCCGATTCTCTATCCCTAGTGGAGTCGACAGACTGTAGAACACAGAAATCGGTGACGCTATCCGGGCTCGCGGCCCGGTCGGGAGTACAAAGTAGCCCGCGGGGGACTAAACCAGAGAAATAAAATGGAGTCGCCACCCAGTGTGAACTGGGAAATGATTTAAGGACCGCACTCACCCCTCACAATGGAAGACCTTAAACCATTGGGTTCGGAATGGTCCCTTACTTATGCCAATTGTAATGAAAAGATTTATGCAATAGTATAACCAAGTCTTATTCAACACATGCAAGAGAATGTAATCAACACACAAGATTGCACACCTATAAACGTAAATAGAATAAAAAATGGGAGACAAAGGTATAATTCCATAGACATATTAAACAAATAAGTGCAGTAGGTGTAATAAATGATAATTGTAAAAGCATTAATAATAAAAAAAACAAGCACTCATAATTTGGTACGTAATACAAAGGAAATGACCAAAGAAGTAAATATGCATGACATGTGATGAAAAGATGCAAAACAACAACCAAAACAAAGATAAATAGTGAAGTCAATAGTATACAAAATGTAAGTAACATGATGATGAAAGAGATGCGACTGCGGCCAACATCTATATAGGACCTCATATGCCCGATTGAACGTATCTCATGTTCAATCAAACGTACTTCGTCCGGCGGGGCAAAATGTCGTGGTAAAGGTAGCCTTTAGGCATTTCCCTCGAATAGAGGACCTTTAATCTATCATGATTACCCATGCGCACTAGATTAACAATGCTTAAATAAATAACATGCGGAAAGTAAATAACGGAATAATAAAAAGGCGCGGCAAAATATTGTGGTAAAGGTAGCCTTTTGGGCATTTTCTCCATCAAATTGAGGACCTTTAAACCAACGTAATTAGCCCATGCGCACTAGATTACAATACATGAATAATCAAATAAATAATATGGGACCTCGTATGCCCGATTGAACATATCTCATGTTCAATCAAACGTACTTCGTCTAGCGCAACAAAACATCGTGGTAAAGGTAGCCTTTAGGCATTTCCCTTGAATAGAGGACCTTTACCCCACATGATTAGCCCATGCGCATCAAGATTAACAATGCACAGACAAAGAAATAATACGCAGAAAATTAATGGCGGAACGATAAACACAAGATTAAATACCAAAATGTAACACGTGCTTGAAAGTTTCTCAAGCGATACGTGGAGTTGTATCCCAAGTACAGACCGCACTACCGTCCATTCGGATTCGGCTACGGAATTTACGTCTGGGTTTCCATCCGATATACCGCGAGAGATAGCACCGACCATTTAACATAATGCAATCATTAACCTAATATATAGATGAAATATGATAATGCATGTCATGAAATAACAATAAATAACGGAAGCGATAAATAGTAAGCTAAGTTCGAAATATTAAAGGAAGATGAATGCAGAAAATAAATGCGGAATGATAAAAGAGAGATGTGACCAATAGTTTGGTCATTTTTAATATAGGACTTCGCATGCCCGGTTGGACGTATTCCACGTCCAACCAAGCATGACGTGTCCGGGATAACAAAAAAAAATATAACAAATGGTGCACTCAGGTCTTACCTTTTAAATCGCTTCCCGAGAGTGTGTTATGTCGTCGTCGGAAGGGTTAATACTTCGTAACCTTTCTGGTTTTCTGACTCGGGTTCGCTGCTATTTTTCTCGCTGTTTTCTATGTCTATTTTCTCTATTTTCTTCACAATTTTGGATGATTTTAGCCGCTATTTCGGGTGTTTGTTTATGGACTATTTTAGGTTATTTTTGGACTATTTTGGGGACTATTTTAGAGACTGTTTGAGGGCTGTTTTGTCTCGGTTTAAGGGGTGTTTCTCGGTAATGGGCTGTTGTTTTAGGGATTGTTTTACGTTGGTTTTGTGCTCACTGTTTGTTCACGTTGCTTGCTATTTGTTTGTATGGAGTGTGGGGAGTGGGACTTGTGTGTTTTGAGAGTTGTAGGGTTCATTTATTTCGCTCGGTGGGTTTTGTCTTGTTTTGTGGCTGGTTGAAGGTTATTGTTTCATGGTGAAGAGGGTTTGTGAGGTGGCTGTGTGTGAGTGAGTTTAGGTTTTTGGTCAATAAGGGCTTGTTGTGTGTGCGTTATTTTGTCTTATATGTGTGAGCTGCATGCATGGTGTTGTGAAGGGCGTGAGTGAGCTGGTCGTGAAGGCTTTAAAGGGTATTTGGTTGATGTTCGGTAGTGCGTTGAAGGTTGCCTAAGGCCGAGAGCTGAGTGATGATCAGGATGCGTGGAGTGTGGCTGTTTAATAGAGAGAAGGCTGTATCGTTAGTGCGTTAGCTAAAAGTTTATGTTTATTGGTTTTTTGAAGGGCAATTTTACAGCTACATGGGGGTGTGTTTATTGATGGTGTGGGCTGCCATTGTTGATGAGGTTTGAGATGGCTTTTAGGGAGAGAGAGATGAGAGAGATATGGCAACTAGGGTTTTTATCTTTCTTGCTTTACCGTGAGGGGTGAGAGCCAAGTGAGAGGTTTTAGGTTTGATTTTTGTCATGTTTTTATAAGAGTGGGCTAGGGTTTCTAGGTAAGGAAGGGAATCATGCAAAAAAATGGATGTGTTTAATTAGTTTATAAAGGGAAACAAATTTGTGTAATTTTGGTGGGGAATATCTTTAATTTGGTAAGTGATTTATTTAAATTATGAAGGGGATTTGATTGGATTTAATTTAATTTAGGAAGAGTATTTATTTGGATTTGATTTAATTTAATTGGTATTTAATTTAATTTGTGACATGTGTTTTAAATGTTTTAATTATTTTTGGATTGGGCTTGGGCGAAATGGGCTTTGGATGGGTGCGGGGGTTTTGGGCCGAGGCTTAATATTTTAAAACATAGATTAATCGAGCGAACCTGATGCCAATTAGCAAGTTAAACTTGTTGATGTATTTATATCTAAATTTTTCCCTTCCGACGTCTGTTTCCCGCGACTTCCGTAACTTATCAGGTAGTGCCTCCATACGAGGCTCATCATTGGGCTTTCATGCAAAAAATGCAAGTGTCTACAGTCGCCCCCACTTTGATGGGACTTGTGCAGTGTGTGACAGTGACAATCCTATCAAAGTCATGCCTGTATTTTTTTTACTTACATGGCTCGCCAGCTGTTGCCGAACTTACCGGTTGTTCTGAGATGCTTTAAACTGAGTTGATGTTGACGAGGTGTTTGACCCCTGGTAAATTCCCGAACCGTTACTTGAGTTGAGATTGATGGCGAGGTGCTGTGACCTCTGGGTCTTGTTCCCGAACCACCGAGTGCGTCTTGTTCCCAAATTGAATTGTGGGTCTTGTTCCCGAATTGAATTGTGGGTCTTGTTCCCGAATTGAGTTGTGGGTCTTGTTCCCGAATTGAGTTATGGGTCTTGTTCCCAATTTTAGTTGAAGGTCTTGTTCCCGATTTGAGTTGAGGGTCTTGTTCTCGATTTGAGTTGTGGGTCTTGTTCCCGATTTGAGTTGCCGATTTGAGTTGAGGGTCTTGTTCCCGATTTGAGTTGAGGGTCTTGTTCCCAATTTGAGTTGAGGGTCTTGTTCCCAATTTGAGTTGTGGGTCTTATTCCCGAATTGAATTGTGGGTCTTGTTCCCGAATTGAGTTGTGGGTCTTGTTCCCAAACTGAGTTGTGGGTCTTGTTCCTTATTTGAGTTGTGGGTCTTGTTCCCGAATTGAGTTATGTTTGCCTCTTTTCTTCAAAACATGCGAATACAAACAAAAAAAAAAATTGTGTGCATGTGACGTGTATGCATGTTTGCATGGATGTGTTTCCTATTCCGATGGGTTAGGCTTTCCTTGTGCTCCTTGGTGTCATTTGCCTACAAATGTCTTTGGTCGCCCCCTGGGCAAGCTTACAGTTTCCTTTTACCAGTTCTCTTTTTGTGATTGCTCAGTTTTCTTTGGTCCCATGACTCAAGATTCCATTATGTCCCATATTCGCGAGGTGGTAGATTGGTCGCCCCCAGACTCGGTTTATCTTTTTGTTCTTCGTTGCTTGCACTCGGCCAAAGTAGATCATTTGATGCGGTGTTCCGTATTGTCATACCACATTACTCTCTTTTACAAGATAGTCCCAATAGTTGTACATATTATTGCCCTCAAATGATGCTCAGTGTCGAAACCAGGGAGCCTTCAACCTTTTATCCAGAGCGAAGCTGTTCCCGTCCCATCGGTAAACACAACCTCCTATCAGACTTGCATAAGTATCCAATACTTAAATATATGAGAACTATGTCGTTATGCTCCCACAACGCGCACAAGTGCAATACTAGTCTATTCTACATTATCGATGTCCAGTCTCGATAATACTACGACTATGGATATTTAATGATTAAACCTTAGTGGATTGATATTGTCTCATATCTTATATTCTGAAACTAATCATAATGACTTTTATCATTTATATATTCAAGTAATCTAATTACAAAATTATAAAATAACAATTTTCTTGGTCACATAGTTAATTTGTTCAAAAACCACAATATCTTTTACAAATAGTTACGATATGGGTCATAATTGTCTAACAAAATATACATTTCCGATACGACATACATCTTTCGAAGAAAATGGCACTTCAAATTGAGGAAGAGAGAGTTAGGATGTCTAACTTGCCATATGCTTCTTGTATTGGAAGCATAATGTATGATATGTTATGTACTAGACCTGACATTAATTTTAGCGTCAGTATGACCAGCCAATATCAATCTGATCCAGGTAATGATCATTGGACAGCCGTGAAACATATCCTAAAATATCCTAAAAGTACTAGGGATAAGTTTATGATATATGGAGAAAATGAGCTACAAGTTAAGGGTTATACATACTCCGACTTCCAGGGAGATCCAGAAGACAGAAAATCTACATCAGGATACATATTTACTCTTAACGGTGGTGCAATTAGTTGGTGTTGTTCAAAGCAAGGCTCAACAGCTGATTCCACCACTGAGGCATAATTTATAGCGGCTTCAGAAGCTGCTAAAGAAGCTGTTTGGATTAGAAATTTTATCATAGAACTTGGCATTGTGACTAGTATTGCGGATTTGATCCCATTGTACTGTGATAATAACGGAGCCATCGCGTAGGCTAAGGAGCCGATGGCGCATTCCAAGTCTAAACACGTGGAAATGAAATACCGCGTAATTATAGAGATAATTGAACGAAAAGACATAGTGGTCTTGAAGGTTCAAGGACAATACAATATAGCAGACCTGCGTACAAAGGCCTTACCTCCTAAGTTATTCCATAAACATGTGGAAAAGATGGGACTACGGTACTGACCGGTGCGTAATCACACGTGTATAATGCAAGCGCACGTATCGTTCAAGTAGTATAAAAACTATCGATCCCACAATGACTTAAAACTTTTTGTTATCAATTTATGAAGTTAAATGTTTAAAAGTATCTAATGGATTGATTGTTTGATTGGGTGGTGAATTTAAAATTAAAACAAGTAAATAAAATTGCTTGAAAGTATATTGAAGAAAATTCAAATTTATAAAACTATCCAAGGTTGTGAATCCTTCCAATATCTTTTTAAAAGATGAAGTGGTTATTTCATGTTTGTGTAATATATCGGTTTACTAACCTGGAACACTAAATCATGCGAAAGCCTTTGTCGATGGTCAGACGCAAATACCCAATATAACCCAATTGAACCATATGTCTATGTCAACCAAATTTCCTGAATTCATTAAGATTAAGTTCCAATAAAGATTACCCCCGCCCGATAGGTATATGTCTATCCTGTAAGGAAATATATTAAAGGGTTATCTATCATCAAGGAAGATCGTGAGTTATTAAGTCTAAGGCTGTAACCTAAAATTCCTTTGTCAATTTTATTTTAGATTTACCAGATCAATCTTAAGACTTAATAAGTAAACCTTTAAATTACCCAAACTATACTTTAACCCCTTATAAACCGGTGATATTGGATTTCATCACAACCCCAGAAAACTGGCTTAGTTACGACACATATTTACGGGTAGTAAAAAAACTTAAATAAAATAAAAGACATAAAGTAAAATACTGAAAAGTAAATGATGAAAAGTAAATGCTGAAAAGTAAATTACAGAAAAGTAAATGCTGAAAAGTAAATTGCTGAAAAATAAATACTGAAAAGTAAATTGCTGAAAAGTAAATGATGAAAAGTAAATTGCTGAAAAGTAAATAAAGTAAAAGTACAATAAAAGAAAATGTTGAGGTAAAAGAATCCACTTTTATTACTTCTATTTTAGATATCTCCATTAATATAATATATTAACTTTGTATGATAATTACCAACCAGTCATATAGGCGGTATCCAGATTAAGTCAAATTAATAATTAATTACCAACCGACCAATCAGGCGGTATCCAGTTTAGTCAGGTTAAAACCAATTTAAATAATTACCAACCGACCAATATGGCGGTATCCTCGTTAAGTCAGGTTTTAACTAGTTTATATATTATAATTAAGGGAGATTAATCTAAATATTAGTAATAAAAGTTTTACCTTTTACCCCAGCAAATGGGAGTTACCTCCTCATTACTGAAAAATAAAAACTGAAAATTAAAGAAAGAAAAGTACTGTGCGTAAAAGTAAATTGCGGAAAGTAAAGAAAAGAAAAGTGCGAAAACGGAAATTAATTACTGAAAGCTGTAAATAAACAAACAAGATACAATCTTCTTAGTATTCTTAAGGAATTGCTTAGAAGAAAGTATGAAATTACAAATGAAATGGCTTGGTATTTATAGGCAAAATTTTACCTCCACCAAATCCATTGTTAATTGCTCCACTAAATGCTCCACTAAATGCTCCACCAAATCCATTATTAATTGCTCCACTAATTGCTTATCATGTTTGGTGGTGATTTGATAATTTTTATTATTTTTTTTTTAATTTATTTTTTTGCTTTGAAAATGATTGAAAATGACTTTAATAATTAGACACAACACACTTCTGGATGATTCATCCGTTTCGGGCATGAAATCTTCAGAATTCGAAATTATTTTATCTTTTAGAGTTGTAGATCATTGAGTCTTCTTTAATCTGGAACTTGAATCAGCTCAATCCGATATCGGATTAAAACGTTATGCCCAAAAAACGACAGATGCGCAAAACTGGAATTTCCAAAACTGCACTTCGTTAAAACGCCCTTTCAAGTTTCCAATCTCCAAAATTAATATGTCAAGTCCAATTTTAGCCCTTATTTGACCTACATTTCGTCCTAAATGATTTTATTGTGTCCCAATATTATTTTATCTTCAAAATAAACTAAAACACATAAAAACGTTCATCAAACCCGAGAAACTAAACAAAATATTAAGTAAAAGGGGCGGTAAATATTGATATATTTTCCGTTCATCACACCCCCAAACCTAAAATTTTGTTAGTCCTAGAGCAAAACAAAAAAATAAAATACAAGAAACAATTAAAATTAAACTAAGCCACTTTCGTTGGGATCACGGTTGCATTTAGCATTTGCAACAAGCCTTTAAACCCTTAGGTGTCCCTAGTGGACGAGTTATAGTCTCGTGAGGGCTTAGAGCAACGATACCCACAAACGTTTTCCAAAAGAAAAAAGATAATAAAACTAATGCACACAAAAATAAAAAGACAAGAGAAAATAGAATAAAGAAGTTAGTGACTAATCATGTGAAACTTCTACTCCAAGTTACTAGTTGTTTTCTTTCTTTCTAAATTACTGAATAAGTAAATTCTCCAATTATATTTACCATTCTCCATATGCACAGCCGAAAAAATATTATCAACTCATTTTTGCCCACAACAGTCACAAGTGCAGTTGATAAGAGAGTAACATTTTTGTCATAAAGTTTTATCAGAATTCACACCTTTTTGCACCAATGGAATAATTTTTCTGATTTTTCTGATTTTTTTCTTTGATTTTTTTATTTTTTTTTATTTATATACAATATCTTCCATCTATGTAGCGAGTGTTGGGTCGGTGGCTCCCAAACCAGTTGGCTTTAGGGCACCAGGTGTTAAGACACCCATACAGACTTAATTACTCAGACCTCAGATGTTTTTTTTTTACTCCATCGCTTTTTATAGATGCTTCCTCCAATTAAACTAGAGCACTGAATATTTCAAACTTTTCAATTACAGCTCATGTTTGTATGTTACCATGTATGCTGATAATACCTGTAAACTGAGTATATGAAGATCCTGTTGGGTTTTCTAAGTCATCCCAAGATCAATTAAGCTATGAAAAGTGAGAATACAACAAAGTAAAGTTGCGGAATACTCACTTTGATCGGCTTTTGCGATGCGAAGAACAATAAAAAAATTTTGCTCCGTGGATGAAGCTCTAGGCCATGCCCAAACTTTGTGCTCCAAGTTTCGGTCAACCCCTCTTTGTGTGCTCCAAGCTCCAAGCTTTGTAAATGGTGATTCCATGCTCATGAATGGGTTTCCCTATCACCTTTGTAAGACCTCTTATGTGTGCTAGCACTCTTTGAAAAATTTGCCATAAATCTTCCCTAAAGCTTCTTCTTGTTCTCGGCCAAACCGAGAACTTTTAGAGGAAATTGGCACAATGCCGAGAGTTGGAGGGAGAGAGAGAGAAGTGATGAAGTTGTGTCTTGATTTCAAAAATCAAGTAATGATATACCAAAACCAAGTTTTTGGTAATGGTCATTCCTTCCATCAATTTTCCAACTTGTGTGTAGAACAAGTTCACTAAAATCCCACCAACTTCTATCAACCAAAAGTTGATAAAGTTGACTAGGTGATGTGACAAATTGTGGGCCCCACTTGATTCAAAATCCGAGTGGGCCTGCAACACATCCCGGGCTCGGGTTCGCTAATGACGAATTAACGTATTTTCCGTTGCGACGTAATTAAATCAAATATAATTAAATAATTATTACTAGTAAAATTGCTATTCACGTCGCTAACGAATTAATTATAAATTAACTCGTTCGCCCGAATTAAAATCTAATTTTAATTCCGCGTCGAAATCTAATTTCGTAAAATATATCGAATATATTATTTTATCGATTAATTCCAAATTAATCGTTCTCTCTCTTCAAATAATATTTTATCCCAGATAAAATATCTCTGTAATTAATCCTAGATTAATTTTATGCGAGTCATACGTCATCGGTGAATCTTCGGAAAGCGACCCATGAGATCTCTGGATATGTTGGCAGTAAATCCGGTCGTCGGACTATCCGAACACGTACGTACCTAGTACTACGTTTTTACCGATTTACAAGACATGGTTGGCTTCTAGCAAAGCACAGTGTCTACCCAATTCTCCAGAAATATTCTTAAAGGAATATGCGATCTATATCAGGCGTAGTATACGTCGTATTGCGTATTGCGATCCAGTATTGGATGTCACGTGCTAGGCCTTTGGCTGGAATTGTGTCTGCCCCGTACGAAGCACATATCGGATCTCTGGTAACTAGTCTCTATAATCGGATAAACATGACCTAGTCATAATATCCCGATAGCTGTAGCATATAAGAGCACCAGTTATGTATCATACGTGACCATCATCTCCATATGACTGAAGTGATACTTCCTGCTTGACATCACACCCAATACACTACAATTCTCAATATACCCAGAAGAGGCGTACACAGAACCGGTTAAAGCCCTGGACGACCAAAACCAAAGTATATTGATTGTCGCAAGTATTAGCGGTGCAAGTCTCAGGTTAAGACCAAATACACCTACCATGATTCGGACTTCCATAGACACATAGTCATACTACCAATGGAATTCCGAGGGGTCTATCCAGAGCGAAGCTGTTTCCGTACCATCGGTAAACACAACCTACTATTACACTTGCATGAGTATCCAATACCCAAATATATGAGAACTATGTCGTTATGCTCCCATAACACGCACAAGTGCAGTACTAGTCTATTCCGCATTATCGATGTCCAATCTCGATAATACTCCAACTAGGGATGTTTTAATGATTAAACCTTCGTGGATTGATACTGTCTCATATCATCTCAATCTGGAACTAATCATATGGACTTTTATCATTTATATATCCCGGTAATCTAATTACAAATGATAAAAGAGCAATTTCCTTTTTCATATAGTTAATTTGTACAACAACACCATGTTCTGTACAAATAGTGATGTTATGGGTCATAATTGTCCAACAGATCCATTTTAATAAATTTTATGGAGAATTTACAAATTAAATAATTCAAAAGGAAATAAACAAAAATTAACTTGTTCCGAATTAGGTTTGAGATACTTCTCAGGAGTGGAAACTCCTTACTCAGCTATCTCTTACCAATTTCACCTTTTTAGTCAAAATAAAAACAAAAACACAAAATATTTTTGTAAGTTTTGAAAAATTTTCAATTTTTTTGTATTTTTCGAAAAAAATTGGACTGAAAATAAAAACAACACATAACTAAAAATAATATACTAATCAACTAATTCCCTCCCCAAACCTAAATGAGACATTGTCCCCAATGTCTTAAAAAATAGAAGAAGAGTTTGGAAGATAGTACCTGGTTAGCTGAAATTCTACACGAAAAGTTAAAGGTTATGATCCAGATTAATCCTACGCCTCTTACCACGATCGTTCTCGGACCAATTTATCTTTGAAAGGATAGGGTCAATTTGTGGTTCATAGGCTAAGATTTGGTCAATTAGATCCGGAGCAGTTCTGGCAGTGAAGAGAAGTTATTTTAAAGGTTTTGACACGAACCCATTTCTCCGGGCATCATCAAGAAATACACAAAGAAAATCATAAAATCCTTCAACGTTGTACAGTCCAAGCGGTTTCTGGTGTATGTTCAGGTTCGCCCAAGATAACACTGTAAAAATTTCCTCCAATGTACCCAAGCCACCTGGCAAAGCAATAAAAGCATCAGAACGGTTAATCATTTCTACCAGTCGTTCAGGCATACCTGGCACGATTAGTTCTTCTCCGTTTGATGGTCCAATAAGATTTTCCTCCGCAAAGGGTTTTGGGATGATTCCCAAAACTTGACTGCCTCCTTCCTGTACAGCCTTTGAAACGATCCCCATTAGTCCAAAATTACCTCCGCCATATACTAAGTGCATATTCCTTGCAGCTAAGACTCGACCCAATTCATGTGCTGCCTCTATGTATTGTGGTTTAACTCCAACACTAGTACCGCAAAACACACAGATGTTTTCAACTCGTCTTCTTGAAGTGGCTTCCATGTTTTACTCTGGATGTCTTCAAAAGTGCAATGATGAGTTGAATTTATAAAACCTGAAAAGGGTGAGTAATAATAGCACAAGTATCTTCCAAATGACGATTAATAGCAAAATAGTAAAATAAATCGTGATAGTCAAAAAGGTCTGGATCCTGTCGGAGAAAATAAAAGAAAACAACAAAACAAATTATAATTATTAGAAAAAGACAAAGAGATATAATATGTACAAGAAATGTAGCGGCTTGAATGACCTCTATGCGTCAAGGACAAGCTTCCCATCCAATTTTCTTATAAATTGGCAAACAGGGTCTTTTTGAGTCAGATTCCCGAGACTTAACTGTTGTCTTTCTTTTTGGAATTATGTATGTAATTTACGAATGGCTATATGAACATATCCACTGGGATGTGTCTCAAGAGTCGAAGGTATATCATCTAAAGACTCCTTACTCAAGCCATCCCTAATGAATTTAATTTTGTCTTCGCGATTATCAGACACTATTCCTAAAGAACGACAACGAGTATTGCAATTCCAGCGTGCACATTTGTAACAAACACCCATTTTCTTAGCTCTACGTTTCTTTGCATAGGTGCTTCTTCCAAATCAAGGCAAATAAGAATTACAGGAATCAGAATACTCACCTGCTAATCGGACCCGTGCTTCGATTACCCAACGAATGTCATTAGGAATATCATGGATCATCAGTAGTCTCATCCGTTCCAAGCGAGCTTTGTAGACTTTCATCAGAGAGTTTTGAGGGAGAGAAGGAAATTGCTTGTGAAGATTTTCGAGAATTTCTTCCATCCTAAAATGTCTTAATCTGCAAAAACTAAACACACCAAATTAAATCACACCAAATCACAATATATACACAAATTGCATGGGTTGCCTCCCTTCTAGCGCTAAGTTTAAAGTCGTCAGCTAGACGTGACTTCTCGAACGTAAGGCTGGATCTGAAAGTGTGACACTTTCTTTTTGTCGCTCAAATGATTCTCCCTAGTAGTGCTTGACACGCTGACTGTTAACCTTGAATGTTTAGTTGGTGTTGGGATCCAGTAACTCAACAGCTCCATATGGTAAAACCTAAGTGGTCACAAATGGACCTGACCACCTTGATTTTGGCTTCCATGGGAAGAATTTCACCCTTGATTTGTTTAACAGTACCTTCTGCCCTGGTTCGAGTTATATGCGCACTAACTTCTCATCTGTCTCTTCTTGGCATTTTCTTTGTACAATTTGGCATCCTCTAAAGGCTGATTGTGAAATTCCTCCAATTCGTTATGCTGGTGGAACTTTTTCTCTTATATTGCTTGTAGTGCAAGAATTGGCTTTTTCAGTGCAAAAGACATTTTATCTTCAGGCTCCACAGGCAATTGACATGTTTTAAGTTTGTCAGTAGAACTTTGCATTGCATTGGAATTCTGAATGGTACTGTGTATCACATCAAGTCTGAAACATTCCTCCTTCTTTTCATCTTCTCGGAAATTCATGGCCTTGAAAACATTGAATATTACTTCTTGGTCAAGTACCCCCATGGTTAATTCTCCTTTTTGTACATCAATAATAGTTCGACCTATAGCCAAGAACGGTCTCCCGAGGATGATCGACACGTCTTCGTCTTCCTCCATATCAAGGACAATAAAATCTGCTGGGAAAATGAATTTATCAACCTTGACCAGCACATCCTCAACTACACCTCTTGGAAATACGAGCGTTCTATCAGCAAGTTGTAGAGAGACTGAAGTGGGCATTGTTTCTCCAATCTGTAGTTTCCTGAAAATAGAAAAAGGCATCAAGTTAACACTAGCACCTAAATCACACAAAGCCTTACCAAAGTCATGTTCTCCTATGGTGCAAGGAATAGTGAAACTGCCAGGATCTTTCAATTTTGGAGGAAGTTTCCTCTGAATGACAGCGCTGCATTCTTCTGATAATGCTACTGTCTCGTAATCTCCCAATCTCCGCTTTCGTGAAAGAATGTCTTTCATGAATTTGGCATAGCTGGGTATTTGTTCCAACGATTCTACAAATGTAATGTTGATATGCAGCTTTTTGAACACCTCCAAGAATCGAGCAAACTGCTTGTCCAGTTTTTTCTTCTGAAGACGCTGAGGAAAAGGTGTAGGTGGAGTGATCTGTTCTTTTTCCTTTGCTTCTTTTTCCTCTATTTTTTGCTTTGTTTCTTTTGGAACTTCCTCAGTAGTTGTTTTGGCTCCAATATCTTTGTTTATTTCAGTACCGCTTTTTAATATGATGGCATGACATTGCTCATTCCCCATGTTCCTCGGATTTGGTTCAGTGTTGCTAGGAAAGTTACATGGCGGTCTGTAACTCTGAGTATTGGCCAGTTGTCCAATTTGATTCTCCAGTGCTTTAATAGAAGCAGATTGACTTTGAATTAATGCTTCTTGGGATTGAAACATAGCATCATATCTTGCTGCTTGAGAGTCGTGTTTTGCTTCTATCTTTTTCAAGTGGGTCAACACTTCTGTTATTCCTGATTCATTTGCCTCCTCATGGCCTTTGTTCTGTTGTTGGAATCCGGGTGATGGGTTGTTCATTTGCCCTGAATTGTTGCTCCATGCGAAATTGGGATGATTCCTCCACCCTGGGTTGTAGGTGTTGGAATATGGATTGTTCCCCTGTCTGTTGAAATTGTTGACATAATTCACCGTCTCTTTATATGGTTTGGCTTTGATGCTCCTCCATATGGTGAACTTGTAGATCCAGTATTAACTTGCATGATGAGAGTTTCCAGATTTTTGCAAATCTGATCCACCTTGGCATTTACTGCAGTGTTGGCTCCAATTTCATAAATTCCAGCAATTCGTTGAATCAAGCTCCTTTTGTTGGCCACAAGGAGTTGTTGTTGGCCATTTCTTCAATTAAGTCACAGGCTTGATCTTCTCATTTTGCCATTAAAGCGCCTCCAGCAGTAGCATCAATTGTGGTTCTCATTATTCCAGAAAGTCCATTGTAGAAGGTTTGGACTTGTAGCCATTTTGCAATCTCATGGTAAGGACATTTCCGGAGTAAATCTTTGAATCTTTCCCAAGCTTCGCAAAGGGATTCTAAATCTTGTTGTACAAAAGATGTGATGTCATTTCTCATTTTGGCTATTTTGGCTGGTGGAAAGTACTTTGCAAGGAATTTGTGGCTAGAGTGTTCCAAGTTGCTATGGAACCTACTGGTAGTGAATGTAGCCAAGCTTTAGCTCTGTCTTTCAGGGAATTGAAAAAACCTGCAGTCTCATTGCTTCTTCAGCTGCTCGGTTGTAATTGAAAGTATCGCAAACTTTCAGGAAGTTGCTGATGTGGGCATTAGGATCTTCAGTTGCATTTCCCCCAAACTGTACTGACTGCTGAATCATCTGGATGCATGTTTTGATGTCACATGCATTTGATGGTAAAAGAGGAAGTACAATACAGGAAATGAAGCCGTCGACCACCTGAATGGTTCTGTCTCGAATGGGTATGGTGGTGCAACTTCCAAAGGTTCAGGTTTCATGTTGACTAAAGATTCTTGGTCTTCACGCCTTTCTCTTCTAAACTGTCTGATGGTTCTTTTAATTTCTGGGTCGAGCGGTCGGAGTTCAAAGCTTCTGGTTCATCTCATGTGGTTTCTGAGAACCTGAAACACAAGAAAACAAAAATAATAAGTAAAAAGAAATTAGATACAAGTAAAGGTATCTAACCCCAAAACTAATAGTGAAAGATAAATAAGTCACCGGCAAAGGTGCCAAAAACTTGACCGGTACGTAATCACACGCGTATAACGTAAGAGCACGTATCGTTCAAGTAGTATAACAAGTATTGATCCCACGAGGACTTAAAACCTTTTGTTATCAATTTATGAAGTTAAATGTGTACAAGTATCTAATGGATTGATTGTTTGATTGGGTGGTGACTTTAAAATTAAAACAAGTAAATAAAATTGCTTGAAAGTAGATTGAAGAAAATTCAAATTTATAAAACTATCCAGGGTTGTGAATCATTCCAATATCTTTTAAAAGATGAAATGGTTATTTCATGTTTGTGTAATATATCGGTTTACTAACTTGGAACATTAAATCATGCGAAAGCCTCTGTCGATGGTCAGACGCAAATACCCAGTATAACCCAATTGAACCATATGTCTATGTCAACCAAATTACCTGGATTCATTAAGATTAAGTTCCAATAAAGGTTACCCCCGCCCGACAAGTATATGTCTATCCTGTAAGGAAATCTATTAAAGGGTTATCTATCCTCAAGGAAGATCGTGAGCTATTAAGTCTAAGGCTGTAACCTAAAATTCATTTGTCAAGTTTATTTTAGATTTACCAGATCAATCTTATTAATGGCCATTTAACAAGACACATTAAGCTTAAGACTTAATAAGTAAACCTTTAAATTACCCAAACTATAATTTAACCCCTTATAAACCGGTGATATTGGATTTCATCACAACCCCAGATAATTGGCTTAGTTACGACACATATTTACGGGTAGTAAAAAAACTTAAATAAAATAAAAGACATAAAGTAAAGTACTGAAAAATAATGAATGAAAAGTGAAAAGTAAATGCTGAAAGTAAATTACTGAAAAGTAAATGCTGAAAGTAAATTGCTGAAAGTAAATTGCTGAAATTAAATGCTGAAAGTAATTGCTGAAAGTAAATGTAAAAGTAAATTGCTGAAAAGTAAATAAAGTAAAAGTACAATAAAAGAAAATGTTGAGGTAAAATGATCCACTTCATTACTTCTATTTTAGATATCTCCCTTAATATAATATATTAAATTTGCATGATAATTACCAACCAGCCATATAGGCGGTATCCAGATTAAGTCAATTAATATTTAATTACCAACCGACCAATCAGGCGGTATCCAGTTTAGTCAGGTTAAAACCAATTAAATAATTACCAACCGACCAATATGGCGGTATCCTCGTTAAGTCAGGTTTTAACTAGTTTATATATTATAATTAAGGGAGATTAATTTAAATATTAGTAATAAAAGTTTTACCTTTTACCCCAGCAAAAGGGAGTTTCCTCAATTACTGAAAAGTAAAACCTGAAAATTAAAGAAAGAAAAGTATTGTGCGTAAAAGTAAATTGCGGAAAGTAAAAACTGAAAAGTAAAGAAAACAAAGTGCGAAAGCGGAAATTAATTACTGAAAGCTGTAAATAAACAAACAAGATACAATCTTCTTAGTATTCTTAAGGATTCCTTGAAGAAAGTATGAATTTACAAATGAAATGGCTTGGTATTTATAGGTAAAATTATGTTGGGGTTGGTGCTAAGAGCGCCAATTCCCGGTTATATTTCTGTTAAATACTTCTGTAAAACATTATTATTATGAATAATATATGCAGTTTCTATAATATAATCTATATTTCTATATGGTAAAGGCGTAATGACCCGAGAATGATTAGTCATGATACAGTTGCAAAAGCGTCGCAACGGACATTGAGAAGTATCATTACGTTGTCATTCTCAGACTGTTCCTGGTCAAGGTTTACACTACTTGGTCTGTATAGTAAACCCGTTGAGACCGGTACATGTCGTATACAGGAATATATGATTCCAATGGTTTCTCAATGAACCATTAGTCTTGGAGACTAGTATAGACGTGTAGGTGTTTATAGCGGATAAACACTGAACGACTCATCGAAGATTCTTAATGGATGGTACACCAGCGTCAATAAGAATCTTCTTGGGTTGAGTAGCACTTGTGATTCTTAGACTTGAGATGCCATTGTGGGCACATGAGACATCTTCTACACTTAGACGGCAGTCACGTCACCGATCTATTTAGATCAGACCTCCGCCTGTTCGTTGGGTGTAGATAGATCCTCAGGGTGTCCTATGTGTATCAAGATAGGATCCGTCAGTTCTGTGTATCAGAGCATAGGTAGTCCATATGATTAGCAATCAGTTAAAACCATGGGCCCGTGGTAAAGTTTAGAAGTTAGTTCTAAACAGTCTTTTTGAGATTGCTAATAGAATAGTCGACTGGATAATCCCGATAGAGATTTGACGTTTACATCTATATCTTTGGGATTTATCCGGATACCTGTGACAAGGAATTATACATTAGCCATGACCTCGACCTGTATGGTCAGCAGCGAGATATTCGTGATCGTCATAATCTACGGTGGATAGATTATGGACACGAAATTTGATTTCGTGACGGATATACCTGAATCTAGAGAGTCTCAATAATGAAACATACTCGTAGAGCACTAGAGCAACATTAATAAATAATATTGATTATTTATAAAGTCGTTTAAAGGTTAAACGCAAGATACATGCTAAAGGGACTAGATAGTCATTTGCTTAATTATTGTGTATTTACATTTAATACTTGATTAATTTAAATACACATTAATTAATAGTCAAAATGAGTTACTTGACTTTTATCCTAAATGAATATATGTTTTTAATATTTAATGTAAATATTATACATATATTTAATATATTGTATTTGATTAATTAATTAATTATTTAATTGTTAAATGATTAAATTAATTAAGATATAAATATTTTACATTAGGATATATTAAGTAAATGATATTAGTTGCCTTAATTGACTTTAATAAAATATCTAATAAAGTTGTTTTTGGATATTTATGCAAGTTGATTAAATAATTTTTGAAATGAAATTGAAATGAAAAATAATTGGTAAATGCTTGTGATTTTCGGCCAAGGGCAAATCATTACAAGTATATATTGTTTTCATTTCATCTTCATCTTAGATAACCTAATACACTTTAAAGAAAGAAAACTCCATTGAAGAAACTAAGGAAAGCTTGAGAAAAGAAAGATAAATCAAAGAAAGCTTGGAATTTTAGTAAGTTTTTCAAACTTGCTATTACAGGGGAAAATGTTCCTTAGGTTAGGCTTCAACATGTGATGTTCTTAGATTAATTCCTTCTTTATTTCTTTGTGTTTTGTTGATGGTAGTTTTAATTGAAGTGTTGAGCATGTATTGTGAAGGAAACTTGTGACTATTGTAGTTGTAAGATTCTTTTAAGGTTTTGGAAACCATGTTGCTAATCTAGAGTTGTTGACCCACTCTTAGATGACCTAGATTTGATCTTGAGTTGTTTCATTGTGTTGAGACTTTGATTGGATGGAAGAATGGTGTTTTTAGAAACATGATTTAAGTATTGGTTTCAAGGTTTTGACCTTGTACCACCTTTTGGCTTTTCATTTATGTTGAGTATTTGGATTTGTATATGATGCATGAAAAATATTCGTCTGTTTGAATATGGTCGGCACTTTTGTGGTCGGTCTCGGCTGGCGGTCCTCGGCTGGTCGGACATAATGTGGTCGGCATTTTGGTGGTCGGTCCTCGTCTGGTCGGACATAATGTGGTCGGCATTTATGGTCGGTCCTCGTCTGGTCGGACATAATGTGGTCGGCACTTTTGTGGTCGGATTATTACTCCATTTGATCGGATCATAAATGTGAGTAATGTTTTAGTTTATGGGTGGAAAACGAATAGATTATTCATATTAGATATTGAATAATTTACTCGGTATTTTGAAAAAGTTTTGAAATACGTTTTGCGCCTTGAACCCGCGCTTCCGCTGCGCCCGACCCGAATACCCCCTAACAAAATGGTATCAGAGCGAGTCTGATTCTAGGCCACCTAATATGATTAGCCTTCATTGAATCAATGTTTAATCATGTTTTCTAGACTTTATGCATGCTTATTAGGAAAATCCCTAATTAATAAGGTTTGAATGTAATTATGTATTTGATGCATGTTATATGGTCCGTCTTGTCAATACGGTTTATGAATACTTCTTTGTGACTACATCCGAGACCGTGCCTCTGCTGTGAGGGTGTAGCCGATAAAGATTTATTTATACCGGATGTATATCAGATACTAGGTAAATTCAAGTAAAAGCGGAATTCTGAACGTGCCCTAGCTGTCAGGATTACGTAAGTAACTTGAGTTTACCATTGACGAGTTTAACCTTGGTACGTCTCCTTGTGGGCCTGCCTTCGCAGCGACAACGAGAAACGGCCAGGACCGGATACTTAGGAGTCACTATTGAGTGATTGACAAATGAGTTGTCTACCTGATGAATATACGTAGGCGAGACCGTGCCTCTGCTGTGAGCCGAAATATATTCACGGGATCCACTTTTCACTATTAGTATTTAATTTAATTATTAAATATTTGTATTCTGTTTTGGGATTACAGTAATGCATGATTTAGTGGGAGGGGCATATTAGATTAAAAATCCATGATCTAGTTTATGCTTTTTTGATATTATATGAACTGCTTTATTTCTGCTAACCGTTTTTCGTGATCTATATGATAGATTGGCGATGGCGGGACAATCCACAAATCAGTTTGCGCGTATGCTTGATGCGAACAAACTGAAAGGCGCTGAGAACTTTGCAGACTGGGAATTGGATTTGAGGATTGTCCTCGATTCCGAAAAGCTGGGTTATGTTCTTGAGGGTCCGTTGCCCCTTGCAGTGGGTGCGGATGCTTCGGAGGAGGAACGCCAAGTTTTTGAAACTTGGAAGGATGATGATTTAAGGGTTAAATCATACATCCTTAGTTCACTGTCTCCGAAACTCAAGCAACAGTACTATGGTATGTTAGATTCCTATAGTATGATGACGCGATTGAGACAATCGTTTGAGAACCAGGAACAAGTGATTGTTCACAAAGTCGCCATGGAACTGTTCCATGCGCGTCTGGATGAGGGGCATAGTGTTAGCCCACATGTTCTTCAGATGATCGATTTGATCGATCATTGAGGCAACATAATCTCATCTGAATGACATTCTCGGTAGGAGTGTCATTCTTGGTTCACTACCAGCTTCATTTCGCCAGTTCGTGATGTACTTCAACATGCACGGGACTGTCTGTACCTACCAGGAGCTACATAGGATGTTGCTCACGGCAGAAGAGGACCTTAAGAAGGGAGTACCGACTCGCCCTCCTAGAACTACTTCTCTTTCGGCTTCTTCCCAAGGATGGTCCCAGGGAAAGAACAAGAAAGGCAAGAAGAAGAAGAAGGCTTTTGGTCCTCAACAACAGGCGAAGATTGCAAGCCCAAAAGGGCTTCTGAAGACAAATGCCACCACTGCGGCAAAAGTGGGCACTGGAAAAGGAACTGTCCTGATTACATTGCCCAAGTGAGGAGAGACAGAGCTTCTACATCAGGTACTTTTATTTTTCCAGTTATTGATTTATCTTTGGCTTGTGAAGCCGTTACATCCAGCTGGATTTTAGATTCTGCTTGTCCCATTCACATTTGCAATTCGTTGCAGGTGCTGAAGGAAAGTAGGAAACTGAAGCCTGGAGAGATGCAGTTGCGGTTCGGGAGTGGAGACTCTTTGGATGCAGTTGCAGTGGGAGTATGCGAGATCTCATTGCCGAATGGGACACTTTTGTTATATGACTGTCATTTTGTACCAGGATGTGTCGCTAATATTATATCACTTTTTGTATTGGATACAGAAGGCTTTTGTATTAATATTAAGAATAGTTCTTTGTATTTATATGATAAAAATAATATTCAGATCCTTTGTTGTCCAAACCAGCATGGTCATTATACATTGCAAACTTCAAAAGATATATTAAATACTGGAGTTAATAAACGTAGTTTACCTGTAATTAATAATACTGAACTTTGGCATATGAGATGGTCACATTGGCGTTAAACGCCTTACCCAATTGGTTAGGAATGGTTTGATATCAGATCTTACCATTGAATCCTATCCAACTTGTGAATCCTGTATTCAGGGTAAGATGACCAAAGCCCCATTTTCTGGTGTTGGACACCGCGCCACTAACTTACTGGAACTCGTACATTCTGATGTATGTGGTCCACTAAGTCAAACTGCTCACAGTGGTTATTCGTACTTCGTTACCTTTACCGATGATTTGTCACGGTACGGTTATGTGTATTTGATGCGACATAAATCGGAAACCTTTGAAAAGTTCAAAGAGTTCCGAAATGAAGTAGAAAAACAAACTGGTAAATATATTAAATGCCTTCGATCAGATCGAGGCGGGGAATATATGAGTGGTGAGTTCATGGATTATATGAAGGAGAATGGGATTCTCGCTCAATATACTCCTCCAGGTACACCACAGCACAATGGTGTATCTGAAAGGAGAAATCGGACTTTATTGGATATGGTCCGATCGATGTTGAGTTTCACAGATTTGCCCTATTACTTATGGGGCTACTCTCTTAACAGCCGCACATCTTTTGAATAAGATTCCTTCAAAGGCTGTTCCTACGACACCGTATCAGATATGGTTCGGTAGGAGACCAAATCTTAATTATATTAAGGTTTGGGGTTGTCCTGCCTATGTCAGGGTAACTCAGCAAAGTAAGCTTTCGCCTCGAGGGCAAAAGTTTAGGTTTGTTGGATATCCCTCGAACACGAGGGGATATCTGTTTCTATGATACCGAGCATCGAAATGTGTTCGTAGCTCGCTTCGCAAAATTTCTAGAAGTAGAATTTTTGTCAGAAGGTGGTGATCATAGACAGGTTGAGCTTGATGAAGTCCAACCTGAAAACAACGAACCAACAACGGAGGAACCTGAAGTTCAAGTAGATGAAGGACCTTCAACACACACACTCCGTAGGTCGGAAAGGGTATCTAGACCTCCTGAACGCTTGTATTTGATACAAGAAAAGAGTCTGGATGTTCTCTTAGTTGAAGAGACAGATCCTTTCACCTATAGAGAATCGATGTTGGACATCGACTCCGTGAAATGGCAAAGTGCCATGAAATCCGAGATAGACTCAATGCATGAAAATCAAGTTTGGGACTTGATTCCGCTTCCCGAAGGAATTGTTCCTATCGGTTGTAAATGGGTTTACAAGAGGAAGCGCGGGCCTGACGGTAAGGTTGAAACTTACAAGGCCCGACTGGTAGCAAAAGGTTACACGCAGCGACCTGGCGTCGACTACGATGAAACTTTTTCGCCGGTAGCAATGCTTAAGTCTATCCGGATTTTGCTTTCTATAGCTGCGTATCATGACTACGAGATTTGGCAAATGGATGTCAAAACGGCTTTTCTAAATGGATTTCTTGATGAAGAAATCTATATGGAACAGCCGGAAGGTTTCACATCCAGCGAAACCTCGGGCTGGTATGTAAGCTTAAGAAGTCCATTTATGGACTTAAACAAGCTTCACGAAGTTGGAATCTTCGATTCGATGAGATTATTAGATCGTCTGGTTTTCTCAAGAATTCGGAAGAATCCTGTGTGTATCAGAAGGCCAGTGGGAGCATGGTCGTATTTTTAGTCCTATATTGATGACATCCTAATCATTGGGAATGATTTAGGTATGTTGCAAAGCGTGAAAGCGTACCTCTGTAAGAATTTCTCCATGAAGGACCTGGGAGAAGCTTCCTATGTTTAGGGATAAAACTCTATAGAGATAGACAAAGGAGGCTGATTGGGTTATCCCAATCAACGTACGTAGATAAGATCTTGGAACGGTATAGCTTTGGTAACTGTAAGACAGCAAACATACCGTTCAGACATGGGATTCATCTTTCAAGAAGATGTGTCCACAAACAGAAGATGAGAAGGTTAGAATGTCTAACCAACCTTATGCTTCATGTTTGGGTAGCATAATGTATGCCATGTTATGTACGAGGCCTGATATCAGTTTCGCTGTTAGCGTAACTAGTCGATATCAGTCCAATCCAGGTAATGACCATTGGATGGCCATTAAACATATCCTAAAGTATCTTAAAGGTACTAAGGATAAGTGATTATTTATGGAGGAAACGAACTGCAGGTTAATGGGTATACAGACTCCGATTTTCAATCGGATCCCGATGATAGAAAGTCTACATCTGGATTTGTCTTTACCCTTAACGGAGGTGCAGTTTGTTGGAAGAGTTCCAAACAGGGATCGACAGCTGATTCCACCACTGAGGCGGAATATATTGCAGCTTCTGAAGCTGCAAAAGAGGCTGTGTGGATAAAGAACTTTATCACAGAATTGGGAGTTGTCCCAAGTATCGAGAATGCGATTCCGTTATACTGTGATAATACTGGAGCCATTGCGCAAGCAAAGGAACCGAGGGCGCATCAGAAGTCGAAGCATGTGGAACGCAAGTACCACATCATTCGAGAGATCGTGTCGCGAGGGGATATTGTCGTGTGCAAGGTACCGAGTGAAGATAATGTAGCAGACCCGCTGACGAAGGCCATACCTCCGAAGCTGTTTGATAAACACGTGGAGTCGATGGGTATTAGATACAATCGATATTGGCACTAGAGCAAGTGGGAGATTTTGTTGGGGTTGGTGCTCAGAGCGCCAATCCCGGTTGTATTCTTTGTTAAATACTTCTGTAAAACATTATTATTATGAATAATATATGCAGTTTCTATAATATAATCTATATTTATATATGGTAAAGACGTAATGACCGAGAATGATTAGTCATGATACAGTTGCAAAAGCGTCGCAACGGACATTGAGAAGTATCATGACGTTGTCATTCTCAGACAGTTCCTGGTCAAGGTTTACACTACTTGGTCAGTATAGTAAACCCGTTAGGACCGGTACATGTCGTATACTGGAATATATGATTCCAATGGTTTCTCAATGAACCATTAGTCTTGGAGACTAGTATAGACGTGTAGGTATTTATAGCGGATAAACACTGAACGACTTACCGAAGATTCTTAATAGATGGTACACCAGCGTCAATAAGAATCTTCTTGGGTTGAGTAGCACTTGTTATTCTTAGACTTGAGATGCCATTGTGGGCACATGAGACATCTTCTACACTTAGACGGCAGTCACGTCACCGATCTATTTAGATCAGACCTCCGCCTGTTCGTTGGGTGTAGACAGATCCTCAGGGTGTCCTATGTGTATCAAGATAGGATCCGTCAGTTCTGTGTATCAGAGCATAGGTAGTCCATATGATTAGCAATCAGATAAAACCATGGGCCCGTGGTAAAGTTTAGAAGTTAGTTCTAAACATTCTTTTTGAGATTGCTAATAGAATAGTCGACTGGATAATCCCGATAGAGATTTGACGTTTACATCTATATCTCTGGGATTTATCCGGATACCTGTGACGAGGAATTATACATTTGCCATGACCTCGACCTGTATGGTTCAGCGAGATTATCCGTGATCGTCATAATCTACGGGTGGATAGATTATGGACACGAAATTTGATTTCGTGACGGATATACCTGAATCTAGAGAGTCTCAATAATGAAACATACTCGTAGAGCACTAGAGCAACATTAATAAATAATATTGATTATTTATAAAGTCGTTTAAAGGTTAAACGCAAGATACATGCTAAAGGGACTAGATAGTCATTTGCTTAATTATTGTGTATTTACATTTAATACTTGATTAATTTAAATACACATTAATTAATAGTCAAAATGAGTTATTTGACTTTTATCCTAAATGAATATATGTTTTTAATATTTAATGTAAATATTATACATATATTTAATATATTTGTATTTGATTAATTAATTAATTATTTAATTGTTAAATGATTAAATTAATTAAGATATAAATATCTTACATTAGGATATTAAGTAAATGATATTAGTTGCCTTAATTGACTTTAATAAAATATCTAATAAAGTTGTTTTTTGGATATTATGCAAGTTGATAAATAATTTTTGAAATGAAATTGAAATGAAAATATTTGTAAATGCTTGTGATTTTCGGCCAAAGGCAAATCATTACAAGTATATATTGTTTTCATTTCATCTCATCTTAGATGACCTAATACACTTTAAAGAAAGAAAAAACTCCATTGAAGAAACTAAGGAAAGCTTGAGAAAAGAAAGATAAATCAAAGAAAACTTGGAATTTTAGTAAGTTTTTCAAACTTGCTATTAGAGAGGAAAATGTTCCTTAGGTTCTAGGCTTCATCATGTGATGTTCTTAGATTAATTCATTCTTTATTTCTTTGTGGTTTTTGTTGATGGTAGTTTTAATTGAAGTGTTGAGCATGTATTGTGAAGGAAACTTGTGACTATTGTAGTTGTAAGGATTCTTTTAAGGTTTTGGAAACCATGTTGCTAATCTAGAGTTGTTGACCCACTCCTTAGATGACCTAGATTTGATCTTGAGTTGTTTTATTGTGTTGAGACTTTGATTGGATGGAAGAATGGTGTTTTTAGAAACATGATTTAAGTATTGGTTTCAGGTTTTTGACCTTGTACCACCTTTTGGCTTTTCATTTATGTTGAGTATTTGGATTTGTATATGATGCTGAAAAATATTCGTATGTTTAATGTGGTCGGCACTTTTGTGGTCGGTCCTCTCGGCTGGTCGGTCCTCGGCTGGTCGGTCCTCGGCTGTCGTCACATAATGTGGTCGGCATTTTTGTGGTCGTCCTTGTCTGGTCGGACATAATGTGGTCGGCACTTGTGGTCGGTCCTCGTCTGGTCGGACATAATGTGGTCGGCACTTTTGTGGTCGGATTATTACTCCATTTGATCGGATCATAAATGTGAGTAATGTTTTAGTTTATGGGTGGAAACGAATAGATTATTCATATTAGATATTGAATAATTTACTCGGTATTTTGAAAAGTTTTGAAATACGTTTGCGCCTTGAACCCGCGCTTCCGCTGCGCCCGACTCGAATACCCCCTAACAAATTTTGCCTCCATCAAATCATCCACCAAATCCATTATTAATTGCTCCATTAAATGCTCCACTAATTGCTTATCATGTTTGGTGGTGATTTGATAATTTTTTATTATTTATTTATTAATTTTATTTTTTTGCTTTGAAAATGATTGAAAATGACTTTAATATTACACAAAAACACTTCTGGATGATTCATCAGTTTCGGGCATGTAATCTTCAGAATTCGAAATCATTTTGTCTTTCAGAGTTGTAGATCTTTGAGTCTTCTTTAATCTGGAACTTGAATCAGCTCAATCCAACATCAGAGTAATAAGTTATGCCCAAAATACGATAGATGAGCAAAATTGGAATTTCCAAAACTGTACTTCGTTAAAACGCCTTTTCATGTTTCCAATCTCCAAAATTAATATGTCAAGTCCAATTTTTGCCCTTATTTGACCCACATTTCGTCCTAAATGATTTCATTGTGTCCCAATATTATTTTATCTGCAAAATAAACTAAAACACATCAAAACGTTCATCAAACCCGAGAAACTAAACAAAATATTAAGTAAAAGGGGCGGTAAATATTGATATATTTTCCGCTCATCAGGTACCATCCAGATTGGCACTAAGCAAGTGGGAGTTTGATGGAGTTGGTGCTTGGAGTGTCAATCCGATTTGTACATTTTATTATTTATTAATAAAATAACTACGTTTTCATTTCATACATTATTAATGGTATTGTCATTACGCTTATTAGATTGATGTATAGATATGCTAAGAATTACATCGACTTTAGAATAGTCTTGACACTAGGTGTAAACTATTCTTAAAGTAAATATTCCTAGTCGTTGGTTTTGGAATATGGTCGAATTCCTATAACCTAGAAGACTAGCACATGCCGTATATTGGAATTGGAGTTCCAATGGTTTAACCTTATGTACAATGAGTTTTGAAAACTCGTATAGACATGTGGGTATTCGTTGAAGCTAATACTGAATGACTCATAGTGATTCCTAATAGTTGAAAGTACACACCACCGTCAATATGAATCATCTCGAGTCGATAGCATATGTAATCCTTTGACTATATGATAGTATTGATTTTGTGTGAGATCCTTCACACTTTAATGTCATGTATGTCAGAAACCTTTCATGGTCTGGCCTCTAGATGTTCGTTGGGTGTGGACCGATGCACTCAGTAATCAAGTGCAAAGCAAGATAGAATCTGCCGGCCCGTATGTGTACCATAAGAGGTTTAAGTATCCATGTGAGTAAAGTCACGATTCTTAATTCTTTGGCCAAATTCGATCACCTAGGGTGGATCACATCAGTTATGAAGAATCATTGACATGTCGACATGAGATGTGCGTCTCGGAAACATGACGATATATTCTATGTTTCCTAAGAACAACTCAGATAGCCTACGACAGATGGATTGTTAAACATATGTGATGACCTCGACTTTTATAGTTCAGAAAGGTCGTTAATGTTCTTCGCGAATTCGGAGGTGGCCGAATTGCATACATATTAGCTATGCTTATATGACGAACATGTCTGAACTTAGAGAGTCCCAATATGAAGTGTACTCGTTGAGCACTTGGATAGCCGATTATTTTGATAAAAGATAATATTCGATATTATAATTATCAACTATGATAATCAAGCGTTATTGGATAATATTGATTATTTACTTTGACCTGATTGGATTAATTCAATAATTACACAATGGCTTAATTGTAAAATTATAATTATCTCTACCATTTTAGGATATTATGATAATTATAAATATTTAATAATATGTGGTTTTGGTTTGATTTAGTTGGATTAAATCAAGGTGACAAACATTTAACTAATCCATTTCCTAATCCTTGGCTTGATTTAATTGGATTAAATTAAAGTGGGAAACAATGGAGATTTGTCACACCTAATTATACATATTTGGATAAATTAGATTAAGCCCACTTAAAAGTTGATTATAACTTTTATTAATTAAAAATTGCCTAAGTTTTGCTATAAATAGCAAGCTTCAGGAAGGTTTTTATTACAAAAATAACAAGTATAAGCTTAGGCAAAAGCTTGAGTAAGCTATACACAAGTTATTCTTGAGATATTAGCCTAAGTTAGAGAAGTGTTTAGAGAAGCTTGTGAGGTCTCTACAACATTTCATCTATGAGAAATCAAGATTGGATCTTGAAGTGAAGCTTGGTAGCATTGGAAACAAGATTGGATCTTGGAGTCAAGCTTGCACACCTTGGAGGTTCTCCAACCATTTCAACAAAGGAGAGGTAGATTGGATCTTGCATCAAGCTTACTAGGTAATGTTTGATCTTCTCCTAAGCTATGTTCATTTGTGTATTAGATACATAATCACATAGTTTAATGTTGAAATAAGGCTAATCAATTGTTTTATGATACTTAAGAAGTATAAACACAACATGCTTATGTTTTAGGTCAAAGATGTTCATGTTGGACATGAAACAATTAATAAGAGTTTGGAACTCTAGATTAAAGCTTATAGCTATGACTACCATTCTAGAATCATTTGACCACCTTTCTTGATTTGATTCAAAGAAACACACACACACACCACACATATATATATATATATATATATATATATATATATATATATATATATATGTTTATTTTATAATATGTGTTGTGGTTGGTTTTGAAATTAAAATAATGTTTGAGTGATTTTAAAGTGTTTTAAAGGTTTTTATTTTCAGAAAATAAAATAATAATAAAAATAATGTTGTGCTCTCGGAAAAATTGGCCGAGAGCATGGCGCTACAGCGCCAACGCATGCTGCATCAGCAGCATGCTGCGCAGGCAGCATGCCTTGCCCCGGTTGGTAACACGGGTTCGAAAATTTTTGAAATTTATCTGGTTTTTATTCTGATGATTTTTCCGCATCCAGATTTATTTCTGGTTTTCCCTAAAACACTTGAAAAATAAAATATTATATTTTATTATTTTTAAAATACACCCATGCTAGATATCCACGGGTTAGACCCACTTCCGCTGCGCGGGGCACCGATCCGAACTTAGGAGTTCCACAACTGCCCCAACAACCTGTGCTCTGTGCCCTCGGAATTTTCCCAGCACAGATCATGGTAAGTCATTGGCTTTATACACCATGGGACATGACCCAAAGTGAATGCATTTAATGATATTCGAATCTTGAACCTAAGAGGGAGCAAATCACTCAAGCCCAAGGCATTTACCACTGAAGTGTAACACCCCACCGGAGGTTGGGTGTTACCGACATGAGACAGGACTAACCAGTCTCCATAAGCCTTTAACATTCCAAAGAAAAACGAATGTGACTCGTCCTAAAACTAGACAACCTGGACCAAAATCCAACATCAAGACAAACTCAAACAAAACATCAAACACATTACAGGGCCTCAGGCCACTCATGAGACATCCAAATCAAAATATCACTCAAAGGCTCCGTGCCCACATCATTACATCATATATATAATATAAACATATAATTCAAACTTAAGTATTACACTTTCCCCTTTAACAAACCATCCCAATACCCTAAAACAAAAAGACAACACATGGTGACTTTACAAAATATTATCTGTCATCCGGCGTAATCTCCGTGAAAAGTAAGGATTGCATCAAAAGAAAGGAAGACCTGAAATCATGAACAAACTGGGGGGAATGAGTCTTGTGGACTCAGTGAGTAGATACAGAAGAAAATAAATCATAAGAGAAATCTAAAACATGTTTATAAAACAATTTTCATGCATGCATCGTCAAAAACATAACAAGCACTCAACGCCCAAGTCGCGCGTATAGACTGAGTGAGGAACGAACGATCCATTGTCGACAAGGCATCGGGTCGATCCATTTCTGATGGATGAGACCCTAACGAGCACCTCGGCGGAAACACATGATGAGTTATAAAAACATATAAAAAAAATATACAAGCGTCAGGGTGAAAACATAATATCAATTGATCATCTCAGCGGAAACATATCATGAAAACATAAAACGAGCGCTGAGACAGAAATATATAATCATAATGCATATTCCTTAACAAATCAAACTCAATTCAAATCATAACTTAAAACATTAAAACCTGTGAAACTTAAACAAAGAAAACATAAAACGAGGCATCTACTCACAGTGGTAAATTGCCGAAGATTACTGAGAGGTAGGCGGTTGATCAAGCTGTCGATCTACAATAAGATGAAAATAGGTAAGATTCTTGACTTGATTCCTTTGGAGCAAGGAAAACACTATGTAAATAAAATGTAATTCAAGTATGATATCATTTATTTCTCAAAAGCGTCGTATCCTCTATTACCTCATTTATCCAGAAAATATATATATATATATATATATATATATATATATATATATTTCCCCACTGTTAACTACTGTACGTTAAGGCACTCCCCGGGTATTAACTTATCTTTTACAATATTATCTTCCTATTGTAAATTAAAACACCTATATAATTTAATCCATCCGCACCAAAAACAGCTCTTGCACATCAGTCCAAGGTCGAAATTTTTAACTCTCCCTCCAAGTCCTCACCCTAAATTTTATCACAATATCCCTAAAGCACAAGCAATCCTCAAACCATACTTCCACTAGTACCACACCCACATACGTAACAGTAACGAACACCAAGCATAACAGTCACTCATCAGCTCCAGCAAAATTAAAACTCCTTATAGTACAAATAACATCTACATAATCAATCTATGATTTTAATAAGATTTCCGATCAAAATAGAAAGAAAAAAGAAGACCCATTACCTAGAAAATAAGAAAAAATCGAGGTCCCCAAACCAGTTTCAGGTTCGGTCAGGGGAGTTCACTTTGGGGTTTTGATTTGTTTCGCCTCCCTTGCCAATTAACGCATTACACCAAGCTAGGGAAGTAATTGGGTGAGAATGGCAGTTAGGGTAGTGAAATTTTTGGCCTGAAATGGTGTGGTAAGTGCTCCACTGGGTTGAAAAAATGAAGAAGAAAGAGCAATGTTGACTGTGTGCGTGTGAGGGAGAGAAAAATCTGGTGCGTGAGTGAGAGAGAAGAGAAATGGGAAAAAGAAAGAAAAGAAAGTAAAAAAAAAGGTCTAGATTGTCATGGAAATGGGCCTTACCATTTGTATAATAGGCATCACGGCCATTGTGTATGTTTTGTTTTGTTTTTTTTTTTTTTTCTAAGTCGCAATCCATTGGGATTTATAAATTACTGATACGTGAATCAATGACACTGAATATTAGTATCATTATATTTGTTTTTGAGAAAGTAATAATTAAGAATAATATATATTTCCAAAGATAATATCTCTTCAGATCACACCAACTTTTTTTTTTTTTTTGAAAAACATATACTCTCATTAAAAAATCAACCAGTTAACAATAACTGGATGTCTGTAGAATATTTTCCCACCCAGATTATAGGATTAAAAAAATTAACCGCCGCACTTGCTAAGGAGTGAGCTAAGGAATTGCCTTCTCTATAAATATGAGACACAACCACCTTTTCATAATTTTTCATAATCTCCAGAATGTCTCCAATTGTCCATGCTATCTCTAGCAGACTGTCATATTTCCTCAGCAATAGATTAGTCACTTGTAATGAATCTGACTCCACTATTAATGGCAAGAAACCTTCACTAACAGCGTTTTGCAATCCAAACAACATGGCCTCTGCTTCAAGCAAAGCTACATCCTGAAAGAGCTTGGAGTTCCTCATACCTACCATCAAAATGTTACCATCAGCGTCTCTAACAACAGCCCCTAGACCAGCCATATTAAGATGTTTATGAGTTGAGGCATCCACATTGAATTTGTACCACCCCACAGGCGGGACTTTCCAAGGAGCCTTTCTAGGATTTTCGCCTAAACCTATTTGATTCATGGTGCCCCCAATTAGCCTCTTGAAAGCTTCGAATGTAGCTGCAGCTCTAGCATTAACTACCTCATAGCTAATAGGTTTCCCCTGCATGACGAAGGAGTTTCTCGCTGTCCAAATTGACCAACATGTAGCCACCACCCTTTCCAACTCATCCACATTTCCATCTGCAACCTCCATCAAGACCTCCAAGACATCCCGTGAATCACCCTCCCAGTAGTTCCTTATTCATAACTGCCTTCAAGAACCCCCACTCCACCCTATCATATGCTTTGCTAATGTCCATCTTTAACGCCACCCAGCTCTGTCTCTTTCCCTTTGCAGTTCTGATTTTGTGCAGGCATTCATACCCAATTATCACATTATCAGTAATGAGCCTTTGAGGGACAAACACACTTTGATTTGGGGAAATAAGCAAATGTAAGAACATCTTTAGTCTATTGGCTATTGTCTTCGCAATAAGTCTATAAATCACATTACACAAACTTATAGGTCTATAATCCCCCTCTTTTGTTGGTTTTTCTACCTTTGAGATGAGAACTATGTATGTGTGATTAAGAATAGATATATCACCTTTCTGATTCAGAATATACAGGCACGTATGAAGCACACCTTGCTTAACTTCTGCCCAATGTTTTTGGTAAAAAACTGGTGGAAGACCATCTGGTCCAGGGGCTTTGGTAGGACACATCTGAGATAACGCATCTGTAATCTCGTCCTCCGAGAAAGGCCTGTCCAATGACGCATTCATTTCTTCTGTAACTTTCATGTTCATTCCTTGCAGCACATCAGCCATCTACTCGAAGCTTGGGCTGGTAGATGTAAATAAATTTGAGAAGTAGGTACATAATAAACTCTCCACCCCAGCAGCATCATTAACCCATTTTCCCTCTGTATCATATATTCCCTCTATCTTATTTTTCCTTCTTCTAGCAGATGCCTTCGCATGGAAGAATTTTGTGTTTCTGTCTCCTGCTAGCAGTCAATCAGCCTTCGATCTTTGTTTCCATCAGATCTCTTCATCCATTAGATAACCATCAATTTGACCTTCAATGTTTCTTATTATGTGCCCATTATCAAGATGTCTTCTCTCTTGTTTACAGGTAGTCAAATCCCTCATCAATTTTTGAAGTTTTTTCTTCCCATTCCCAAATTCCTCTCTACTCCATCTCCTGAGTTTGACCAAGGTTGTTCTCGTCATTTTATTGAATTCGTACCCCGGGTGCATGCTCCCTCCGTCAATCATCTGGCTCCATTCCTGCTTGATTATCTCTTTACATTATGGATACGCGCTCAACATATCCTCGTAATACATTCTTTGGCCTTGCCTCTGCACATCATGCTTCATCCCTGGATTCACGGCTATCACTAATTTCACTGGGCTATGGTCAGAAATCCAAGCATCTAAGTTTGTGACTGTTGACCCCTTAAAATCTTCCCTCCATTACTTATTGCATAGAAATCTGTCTAACCTCTCTTCAACAAGACCTTCACCAAAACGTCTATTTGACCATGTAAAAGGGTATCCATCACAACCCATATCTTCTAACTCGCAATCAGCCATTGCTAGGTTAAACTCTGTCATAGATCTAACATCCCCTGCATGTCTCCCTGCCTTTTCTCTCTCCCACAAAATTTCATTGAAATCCCCAAAACATATCCAAGGTAGGGATGAGAAGCTAGCTAGCCTCCTCATAAGGGTCCATGTGTGGGGCTTTTGGTTTTTCACCGGGTTGCCATACATTCCGGTACACCTCTATAATTTTCCATTCTCATAATGCACCACGGCATCAATATGGTGCCTACTATATGACTGAACTTCCACATTTGTCGCATCCTTCCACAGCAGCGCTAAACCCCCACTGTACCCTTTACTATCTACTGCCAGACAATGATCAAACATGAGTCTTTTACCCACTTCACGCATCTGTACAGCTGAAGCCTTAGTTTCGCACAAGAATAATAAATCAGGCTTATGCAGCTGGAGGATTTTCTTAATTGCCTGAAACATCTTAGGATTCCTCAAACCTCTGATGTTCCAGCTCATAACAATCATAGATTTTGGCGGGGCTGGGGTCCAGCCACCGCCGCTTCAAGAACTGTACAAGTCGCTTCTGCTCTTATCTCCTTGACCCTTCCATCCGTATGATGCTCTGAGATAAGCCCTTCAGTGTTCCTGTTTATCGTAGCAGGATTGAGCTCCACTTTTGCTTTCTTCTCTGATTCTAGTTTTACAAGGTCACTGCCTGGCCTTTTAAGTGAAAGTAATTCTTTGGTTTCCACAGCTTTTCTCACAAGCTCACGTGCTTGCAGCTTCCACTTTTTCCTTTTGATTGGCTGGGTTCTATTATCTAGCCCACTATCCAAAACTTCAATTTCTATATTATTGGGCTCCATCTCGACCTTACCCCTTAGCCCACAAAGCCCGTCACTGTTTCCCATAGTTTCATCATGCTTAGTCATTTTCTTTTCATCCTCCAGAATACATTTTCCCGCCTCTATGCTATTCTCCTACTCTTTCTGCTTCATGTCAGCTAAAAGCTGCTGCATCTTGGACCCCTCAACCAGATGTTCCGTCTCCATTTCCTTAACCCCTGCTCCACTGAAAAGCGTCTCATCCACGTATCCTGATTCTATAGGCTCCTTCTCTTTTCTGTCTGGTGTAACCCCCCCAGTCTTGCTATCCCCTGCACCTTCTTCTCCGAGGATCAGAGCACCATTGTCCCCTTTGCGGTTAGCCTCATCGCCTGATTTGTTTCTATTAGTCACATCCCTTCCTCTACTTCTGCTTGGTCGGGCCTTGTCCTGCAATGAAGAGGCTCGCATCCAAGCTCCAAAGCCAGAATCTTCCACGGATCCCCCTTTGTGCATCTCACATTCCCTCCACTGGTGCCCAATGCATCCACAACAAAAGCAAAAGTCTGGCAATCTTTCATACTGCAGAGGCATTACAATATCCTCCCCATCACCTCTTTCAAGCAGTAGCATTTTTTTAAGCGGTTTGGTTATATCTATCACTGTTCGAACTCTGATGTACCTTCCAAAACAATGTCCTTGCTCGTCCGTTGAAACCTCTTTGATAGTTCCCACCTTACTCATGAGCTCTGCAATGATGTTTTTGTCCATACACATTCTGGGCACGTTATGTATTTGAACCCAGAAAGAAACTGTTGTGAAGCTAGCAGACAAACCACCGAAAGCAGCATGCATGATTTGCATGATTTTAGGAAACTTTGTGAGTGTGTGTGTGTGCTGGCTTATGAGTGTGTGTGTGCTGTGAAAATGCGTGAACAGTGCACACGTTTTCACAGCACTATAAATCTAAGCATTCTGAGTCCATTAATGTATCCCAATGTGTGTGAGAAGTATATAGAGAGTGTTGAGGTTTTTTATAAGTTTCTTGGTGTAAACTTTGAATATTATTCTTGTAGTAATAATATTGAATTCGGTTTTTCCTCAAACACTTCCAAAAGTGATCGGTGAATCACAACAAGTGGTATCAGAGCTTTGGTTCTTCATTGGGATCGAAAAACCGAAGAACGGAACTTGGATCGGAAAATTCGAGTTCCGGCAAAGTTGTCAAAAATCAACTTTGAGCGTACCAACAACTAGTTCACGTCGAGACGAGCACGGTGGTAATTTCCGGCGACGGAACCGACGTCCAAGCAGCCCGCACGCGCCGCACGCGCCTTCCAGAGAGAAGCCCACGCGCCGCCAGTCGCGCCACGCGCCTCACGCGCGCCAGAGGTTGAAGACGATCCGAGTCAGCATCCACGTCAGCGACACCTGTCCGCCACGTCAGCATACGGGTCCCGCCACCTGCCACGTCAGCTTGCCACGTCACCTGACACGTCATCTTGCCACGTCAGCCGCCACGTCAGTAACTGGGTCCCACCTTGCCACGTCAGCACTGCCACGTCAGCGCCACGTCAGCAGCCTGGTAAATTTCATTTAGCCCCCTGAAGTTTTGAAATTTACAGTTTTGCCCCAGAAGTTTTAGGAATTTACAAATCAGCCCCTGTGTCGGATTTAGACCAAAGAAGTGTCTATTCCACCATTTTCGACCGTTCCGGACGCAACGGTGACCTCCGATTTGTGAAATTCAGACCCGATTTTAGTGTATTCCCATTTTAAACTTTAAAACTTAAAATGGAGATGGATGATTCTCATTCTGGTGCAATGATTAAACTGGCTGCCACTAATTACTCCCTCTGGAGACCTCGGATGATAGATTTCTTGCACTGTAAAGATTTGTTTGATGTCATCGAGTTGAAGGGAGTGAAACCAGAGTCTGTTAAGGAGTATGACTGGAATAAACTCAACAACAGAACTTTGGGTCAGATAAGGCAGTGGATCAGTCACAGTGTCTTCCACCATGTAGCACAGGACACAGATGCTTATGGAATGTGGAGGAAATGGAAAGACATGTTCCAGGCCAAAACAGCTCGGAATAAAGCCTTAATCATGAGGCGTTTGGTAAACCTGAAGCTACGGAGTGGAACTTCCGTTGCGGAACACACCAACGAGTTCCAGAGCCTGGTGAACCAGTTGTCTGCAGTAGACATGCAGCTGGGAGATGAAGTACAAGCCCTCTTACTACTCAGTTCCCTTCCTGATAGCTGGGAGACATTGGTGGTTACTCTCAGCAATTCCGCTCCAGGAGGTAAAGTTACCATGCCTATGGTAAAAGATGCCTTGTCGAATGAGGAGTCCAGGAGAAAAGATGTTGGCTCAGAACAGACAGAAGCCTTCGTCACAGAGACTCGAGGAAGACATCAAGGAAGAGACGGAGAGAGAGGCAGAAGCACAACCAGGGGTAGATCCTCAGATGGAAGGAAACCTACCTATAAGTGCTACCATTGTGGCATTGTAGGCCACCTAAAGAAGAATTGGCGAAAACTGCAACGAGAGCGGAGAGAAGGCAATCACCAGCCGAAGAATGACGAAGGAGAGACACTGGTCGTTGTCCAAGCAGATGTAGCAATATGCTCGATACAGGAAGAGACATGCCTTCACAACGCAACCCAAGATGTTGAGTGGGTGGTAGATACTGCAGCATCCTACCACGTCACTCCTCACAGAGATTTCTTCACAACATACAAAGCAGGAGACTTTGGAGCAGTGAAGATGGGAAATATCAGTTCCTCTGGGATAGTAGGAATGGGTGATATTCAGTTGCGGACAAATGTCGGGTGTACATTGATCTTGAAGGATGTCCTGCATGTTCCAGAACTTCGGCTGAATGTACTCTCGGGGATAGCTCTTGACAAACAGGGCTATGAAAATCACTTCAGAAATGGCACATGGAGAATGACGAAAGGTGTCATGGTTGTCGCCCGAGGACATGCTTGCGGTGCACTATACAAGACTCATGTGAAGATTTGTGCAGACAGCCTCAAAGTAGCTAAAAAAGAGGCTTCTCAAAATCTGTGGAACCGGAGACTCAGACACATGAGTGGGAGAGGGTTGTCTACCCTTAACAAGAAGGAGCTTACCAATGATGCTGCACGAGGTCCTTGCAACCACTACTCAATTGGTAAGCAACGCAGAGTCTCATTTGATTTCTCTTCAGAGAGAAGATCAGAGTTGCTCAGTCTGGTGCACTCTGATGTTTGTGGTCCCTTGGAGGTTGATTCATTAGGTGGTAACAAGTATTTTCTGACTTTTATTGATGATGCTTCACGGAAAATCTGGGTGTATTTCCTCAAGACGAAGGATCAGTCCTAGATCAGTTCAAGCTGTTCCACGCCATGGTAGAGCATGAAACAGGGAAGAAGCTGAAGTGCCTTCGCACAGACAATGGAGGCAAGTACAGTTCCAGAGAGTTCGAAGCCTACTGCTGGAGACACGGGATTCGACATGAGAGAACTGTTACACACACTCCACAACATAATGGTGTCGCTGCAAGTATGAACCGCACCATTATGGAGAAAGTAAGAGGAATGATCAGTATGGCTAAGCTGCCAAAGCCATTCTGGGGAGAAGCTGTTCGTGCTGTCTGTTACCTGATCAACAGATCACCAACTGAACCGTTGAACTTGGAGATTCCGGAGAAAGTGTGGTCTGGTAAGAATCCCTCCTACACTCACCCTAGAGTATTCGGTTGTTTAGCCGTTGTATATGTATCCAATAAGCTCAGGGAGAAGCTCGATGCAAGGACAACTCCATGTATATTCCTAGGCCATGGAGATGAAGAATTTGGATACAGACTATGGGATCCGAAGAAAAGATGGTCATCAGAAGCCAGAAGTAGAGTTTCTTGAAGACCGAACAATTGAAGACATTGAAATGCCCAGAATGTCTTCCAATACCAGTGCCAACAAAAATCCAGACCCAGCACCACACAATTGACCACAGATATAGTGCACGAAGAAATTCCAGAAGCAGAACCAGATGAGGCAGATAGAGATGTTGAGCAGGGGGAGACACAGCCTGTTCCATCGGAGATTACAGAAGAAAGTGTTGAGCAGGGGGAGCCGCAACCCACTCCACTAGAAGCTGCAAGATCATTCACAGAGATGGATGATGACAGACCTCCTGAAACCAGTGGACCTCAGACAAGAAGATCTGAGCGAGGCAGGATTCCATCAACCAGATATCCGGGATCCGAATATTCTGCTTACTGATGTGGGGGAGCCAGAGAGTTTCCCAAAGGCAAGAAGGCACTGAGGAAGTGAAGAAACATGAAAGCAAAATTGTGCAGAGACACAATGGATTGTACTATGCAGAGACAAAGCAAGAGAATACTGTACAGAGATGCAGTGAAGTGTGCTGTGCAGAGAAACAGCCGACATTTCCACAAAGGAACAATGATCGGGACAAGCTAGAGTTGTGCAGAGACATAACCGGGAAAGCTGTCAGATGACGATTGTTTCAGATACAGAGAACTACGATTGGCTTGATCCCAACTCAGGGTACGTAGGCAGTCATACAGATGCAGCCAGGGGAGGATCCTTTGGAGGATCCGTTTTGAATGATTGATGGTCGGCTCAGATTTTGGGCAAATCTTCACTGAGGGGGAGATTTGTTGTGAAGCTAGCAGACAAACCACCGAAAGCAGCATGCATGATTTGCATGATTTTAGGAAACTTTGTGAGTGTGTGTGTGCTGGCTTATGAGTGTGTGTGTGCTGTGAAAACGCGTGAACAGTGCACACGTTTTCACAGCACTATAAATCTAAGCATTCTGAGTCCATTAATGTATCCCAATGTGTGTGAGAAGTATATAGAGAGTGTTGAGGTTTTTTATAAGTTTCTTGGTGTAAACTTTGAATATTATTCTTGTAGTAATAATATTGAATTCGGTTTTTCCTCAAACACTTCCAAAAGTGATCGGTGAATCACAACAGAAACATGCGTAAAAGGCTGCTCAGTAAGGTTTCCAATCCCAGTCGGCTCCACCAGCACTATTAAAGCCCTATCAAAATGCCATGGTCCCCCCGAAGAACTTTTCTTTTGTCTGTCTCAGAGGCGAATTTAAACAGGAATATATTTCCCCCCAAACTCTCTATTTTGACTTCCTTTAATGTATTCCAGGCTTGTGCCAGAGCAGCTTTGAGCCCCTCTCTATTAATTCCTCTAGTAAGAAGAATCTTCCCCACTACACATCCAGCCACAATTCTTTCTCCCGTCTCCCTCATTTTTTCCCTAAAAACTACTATGTCTTCTGTATTCTCGCGCAGCGAAATTTGCCTGCATTTCCTTACCAACTCCTCTGTATCCATATCCCCAAATTTTCAAGCACCTCACCGCTAAGCTCCGAACAAAAAAATAAAAAAGATCCACTAGTGAAAACCACAGTGATAGAAATCCAGCCAAGGAGGCTCGATAAAACGCTTCTATTCTTAAGCCTTTTACTAAGAAAAGGACTTCAAAGAAAGAAGATAGTTTGGGTAAGATCACACCAACTTGACTTGCTCATAAAGTTAGAAAAAATCTCTCCATGAGCGCATATACTCGGTCGGTCTCACATGTGTTTACACGCCCAAATAATCCCCCTTGTGTGCGCACATATGTCTTCCGCAACTGCTTTTGTACTCGAGCCTAATACAAAAATCCTAACAAATTAAGTTAATTAACCCTAACAGTTTGGTGTATTTGGAAGGCTGCTGGTATTTTATTAACCAAATAACTCCAGAATATGTAATTAATTATTCCAAGTACACATTATGCCACAACCAAAAATACAATTAATAATACAATAATAATGTATGAACAAGTGGAAATTTGATTTCATCAAACATTACATAAGTAGTACGTACGTAGTCATAGAGAAAATATTTATATATCAAACAAAATCATGTCTCCAACCTTGCCCACCAAGATGTAGCCTCCAATCTTCACAGGCACTGGCATCTGGGCTAACCCCGGCCGAAACCCGTTTAACCCGGCTGCCATTATTATATGCTTGGCTGGGACTCCTCGGAGCCTGGTACGTCGTGGTTCCACCACCAGAAGTACTAGATGAATCACAGCCTGCTGCAGACCAAGTTACTGAACCTTTCCTTGTTGAAGAGTTCCAATGTGGTGCCACATTTGGACTCCTCTGCTGCTTGCTCATCATGCCTTGGCTTCTCACCTTGGCCTTAGCAGACTGTGTTGGGGCCATGTAGCTTGGAACATTCTGTGAGAACGATGGCTGCTGTTGCCTAAATATGTATGAGCCTGAGTCTGATAATTCTCTATTGAACATTCCCAATTTGGAGCTTGGTGGTGTGACCATGTCCATTTCGACTGTCTTTTCTGATAACACGTCGTCAGTTGTGGCGGTGGTGGTGGTGGTAGTGGTGGTGAGTGCCTTGTAAGAAGCTTCGTTTGGGCCTAAATTGCGGGCGTGGTAGGGCTGTGCAGACATCCATCGTTCCAGCCAATTCCATCCCCATTGACCTGCTTTTTCACCCTCTTGCCCATACACTTCCACAATGTCTTTACCGTTAGGGTTACACGGTGATAGATGCTGACTCTGATGTTGATGCTGCTGCTGCTGTAAAGGTTTTTACTAATTGTATTAGCATCATTCAATTCGAGTTGAGTGTGCTGATCTTTATAACTAAGATCATTATAAAGCTACTATCAGCAGAGAATATAAATACCTATTTGAATTGGCTAAGGAGGATTATCATTTAGTGTTGGGCTAAATTTATGATGAGTACTTAATTAACTTGCACGATTTATCTAATATGGACCTCATATGGATCCGACTTATTTCTTCACGATTAATCTATTACTCAACATAAACTCAGCTCAATAGTAAATCCTAATTCGGCTAAGGAACAATGACTATTTTCTTAAATAGTAGAACTACCTGACCTGATAGGCATAAACAAGGGCTCAGCATAAACTTAGCTCGATAGTAAATCCTAGTTCGGTTAAAGTATAGTGACTATTTAATCTTAAATCGTAGAGCTAATTAACTGACCTGATAGGCATAAGCATAAGCAAGGGCTCTTTCTCGTTTCATCAAAGAATTGTGCTTTCTTGATCCATTGCCTTGAGGATGCTGCTGCTGCTGCTGCTTCAGAGGGCTCCTCAGTTTTTGCAATTCTTCCTCATCTTCATCTTCTTTGACCTTCTTATGAAGTTTGTCATGAGCCAGTTGGAGCCTGCGCGCTCGTACTCTTGCCTGCACGCGTACTAGTGCTTGCATGCATCGCATTGTCATTTGCGCTTGCTTTCTCACGTTATGCCCCCTTACTAATGCTTGTAGCCTCACCAATCCCTTCAATGCTCGCAATGCTCGTCGTGCCTGCATACCAAGAACATTTTTTTGCCCATTTTAAGTATCTTGGTTAACCAATAATTATTATTATTTAAAAAAAGAAATCGAAGGCTATAGGGAAGGCGGCTATAGCCAGAACTGGAATGTTATGCAAGTGTAGTCATTACACAATTTATAATATGTTAATATTTGAAAAATAAAGCAAGTAAAATAAGATTACTAGGTAGCCTCTATAAAATGACTGAATGAGAGTTGCAGCCCTTTCTTCCTTAGAGTGACGCCCATAACCAGCTAATCGAACAACTTTGGCAGCTGCTTGAGCTGCCGCAACAGCAGCTTCTGCGGCAGCAGCAGTGGCTACAGCAACAGCTATAGCATGATTTCGATCTTCAGCCGGAGTTGATCCCCTGCTCTCCTCATTTGTCACATCCGGTGAACTCTCTGCCGGAAAATGTTCAAATGACACAACCTCTGGAGCTTCTTGTTGCCATTTCTCTACATTTTCTTTCTAAAAAAAAAAAAAAAAAATTTACTTATGGTCTCAGCATAAATAATATATGTTTGCACTGTTACAATTACGACCACTAGTCAACCGGTTTATGTTACTTATGTAATACAAGTAATTTTAGAATAATGTCCAAAAGAATGCATTATAAATAATGTATCATTTATCTATTACACACACATAGCTTCAAAATCAGGATCCAATATTTTAGTTAAAATTAATTTGGGATCCCGTTTGTGACAGTTTGGTGGTCGATAAAGGTGGGCTAATGGCCGATAAGGATATGGGATCATTCTTATTGGCCACTAGCACAAATAAATAAAAAAATAAAAAAAGTGACAATTGGATTTAATCTAGCGGCCTTAAATGAAATCTCTTATTTTAGCTAAAGTATGTGACATTAAATTAAAAATTGTGCAAAATCACTTTTCTTACTAATTTTATTGGAGAACTGTCGTTACTGCATTTTGCCTTATAAACATCAATTCCATATATCTCAAAAAAAAAAAAAAAAAATTTTTTTAATAAATAAAATCCCAATGTCACTAATTGTCCATTCTATACTTCGTATATCTGCATGAATTGATGTTTGAGCAAACATAATAAACATTGGATGAAATTTTCCTTAAAATTACTTTCAATTACGAAAAACAAAATCAAAAAAGAAAATTGCATTTTTGGCATGATGGTGATCTAACATATCAAAGCACATGATGGTGAAAATAAATGATGTGATGGGCTTAGGTGGGTCGATAACAAAATGACGTCCCAAGAGTTTGCAAAAAAATAATAATAATAATAATGGTCATGTTGATAGGGGACCATATGTATGATTTATGTGCTCATGGTCCTATCTTCCTGCAAGATATAGAGAATAAGGTTCAACACCCTTTTGGTGGTTGAGAGATCAATTTGGTCTTCCAAACATCAATAATGGTTAGAACCTCATCGATCTGTATTGAAATTCTACTTATTAAGTAATTTATTTTGTTAATTGTTAAAATCTCATATGTGAAAATAAATTCAACAAAGACAAGGGTCTTTCTTGAAATTTAACCATATTTAAGTGTTGAAAATCAATCGAATTGGTTGGGATTTGCTAATTCATATCCCGGTCCGAGTATATGATCGGGATGAAAAATTATTCAGAATCCTATTAAATTTTTTAATGAAAACGAAAAATTATCTCGAATCTCGTATCATAAGTATGAGATCTTAAATTCATATTAATATTCGAGATTTTTTAGGTAAAATTCATGACGTAACATAAATCTAAGGATGAAAAATTAAAATCTTTGGAATAGGAGATTCCAAATCCCGATCCACATTTGTTATTTTTGCCAACTCTACAAAAAAGAAAAAAAGAAGAATATTGTAGTTCTGCAACTCTATTGACTTAGGGCTTGCATCAGTGAGAGAATAAATGTAACGATCAAGTTTTGGCTTATAGAGACTGTTATATTATATAATAATAATGTTAAGAATTATTTTCTAAAAAGAAGATCCAAGTCAAGAAAAATGTAATATTAGTGTATTAAATTGCTTACTAATCAAGCATATAATAATTAATCAAAACTACCAAGTTATTGCTTAAAGTACAATAAAAAAGAAATAGCTAGAGAGGTTACCTTTTTGTCAGGCAAGTCCTTATGAGAAGATGATTGAAAAACTCTCTTCACCGTCGAGAACCAACCGTTGCCGCTGCCTTTCTTCCCCATATGATCCGGCAAAGTGGTGATCTATATATGTGCATCAAAGATTGTATATTAATTATCAACTACAAATGGCCATTAAAATTAACATTTTGAGACTGATAAAAGAACCTTAGAATTAGATGATGCAACTTAGGTGGCAAAAATTGACTGGATCAGAAGGAGCTTGAGCTGTGATCTTTGCTAGAATGATGATGAGTAGTTATTTTCGATAATGGGATTTTTCTTTTTCTTTGGCATTTTTAGAGTTATAACATGCAATTTGAAATGGGAAAATTTGCTACAAAATGGAGAGGAAGAAGGAGAAAAAAGAGATCATAAAGAGAGAAGAGAGGGTGCTTGTGATAGTAGTAACTGCAAACCCCGCGCTTCCGCCGTTTAGTATTTATCAATTTCACAGGACAAATTGGACAGTTGGCGTGGGACCAATCCGCTTTTGACACGACATCTTCTTATTAAAAAAAAAAAAACCTATATTTTGTGGTATAGAATGTAATTACCAAATTAATGTGCCAAAAGATAATTACTATCAAGTGTTACATAGTAATATATAGCATTTATTACATAGATGAGTTTTATTTTCATGGTTGGTTAGTATATTTACAAAATAATATAATAATAATTATTTCGATCAAAAAAAGATACCGTTCGTTTTTTCCTTAAGAAATAAATAATTATTTTTAATCGTTAATTCAATTTAATTTTTTAGATTTTTTTTACAATAAAAATGAAACTTGACAAATTGATATTATTAATTGAATCTAGTATTTATTTAATTTTTACACTATTATTCTTCTAATTATCATAACTATCCCAAACTAATATAAAATTTTCATGAGATACAATCATCATTTAGATAATTTAAAATATAAGAAAATTAAAAAAAAAACGATAATCAAAATAAAAAAAATGTACAAATATTTTCTTAAATGAAACATCACCAAACGCTAAATAAATTAGTAATGTAAGAAACATAAAATATAAAATAACAACATAACATAATTAAAATTTAAAAAATTCAATTCGATTTTTCCAATTAGAATGACATAACTTCTTCATTTCTTTCTACTTTGTATAAACATTACATATAGGCAAAGACATAAGATTAAATAAGGAAATAAATAATGTTAATAATATACATTAATCGTCATAATCACTGAATCATAATCCAGAGGATTTGAGCTTAGAATAATAAGAAAATAATCTTGATTATTTCTTTAACATATCTCTCAAGCATAAGCTGGTGCAAGTAAATTAAGTTTGAGTTTAGAAACCAACTCATGAAACCGGATGAAAAGTTGAGGTTTGGTAAAGAGATCAAGAGGTTGGTTTATAGAAGAAATTTCAAACAGTTGAATAGTATCCTAAATGATAAGTTGAAGAACAAAATGACAGTGGGCCATGTAGACATCATTGTGAACGATATAAATAGCTGAACCGAACCAATGTAGATGAACCTGAAGACAAATTTGTTGATCGACTAGAAGATTGGAATAACCGAAATTATAAATTATCACATGATTTAGAAACTCATATGTGACCACTATCGGTGTTTAATTTAGGTGATTTGATATTGTAAAATCTTTATGGTATTTTCTTACTCATCGTTATATTGCTATTGATCTGTCTCATCAACATCAGTTGATATGTAGCCTGTATCAAATGCAGACCACATCGAACCAAATTATATCGCTCATATTAGAGATTGAGTTGAATAATATTTGTAATTCAATCTTAATAATAATTACAATATAATGGCCTTTATATAGGCAATACAAGGAAAAAATAATAGAAAAGAAGGAATCTAAATATATATAATAATAAAGAAAATTGAAATCTTCCTATATAGGGCAATATAATTTCCATAATAGAGAGGGATTATTCTGCATTAATGGAATTTCCTTAACACCCCCTCAAACTCATGCTGGTGGAAGAGAAGCAAACTTGAGTTTGGAAACCAACTCAAGAAATCGCCCTAGAAGCTAAGGTTTGGTAAATAGATCAACATGTTGTTCTTCAGATGGGATTTCACGAAGTTGGACAGTGCCTTTACTGATACGTTGATGTACAAAATGAAAATCAATTTCAATATGTTTCGTTCGCTCATGATAGACATCATTATGCGCAATTCAAATGACACTTTTGTTGTCACAGTAAAGAGGGGTAGAACGAGAATGAGGAATGCCTTTGTCACCGATAAACCAACGAAGCCAAATGATTTCTTGGGTAGTATCAACAATCACACGATATTCAGATTTAGTACTAGAGTGAGAAACCACATATTATTTCTTGCTATGCCAAGAAATAAGGGAGTCACCCAAAAAGATGCAAAGACTAGTGGTAGAATGCCAATCAATGGGATTATCGGCATAACTAGCGTCAAAGTAGGCAATAAGATCAAGAGAAGAACGAGCTAAAAAGTGGAGACCATGAAATAAAATGCCATTGATATAGCGAAGTAAATGAAGAAAAACTTCATAGTGAGCAGAGCGAGGTGCTGACATAAACTGACTAACAACATGAACTGCATAGGCTATCAGGCTTGGTAACTGTTAAGTAGACCAAACTGCTAATTAACTGATGGTAGAGAGTAACATCAGCTAAATGAATACCATCAGCCATGGTAAGTTTAAGTCAATGATCAATAGGAGTATAGGTGATCTTTCTATCGGTCAGTCCTGCCCGAGCAAGTAAATTAGAAACGTATTTAGCCTGAGACAAATAATAGCCAATTTGATCAAAAGGCACATTGAGACCAAGAAAATAACTGAGATGACCAAGATTCTTCATCTCAAAATGGTGTTGAAGAGATGTAATAAGTTCAGAAATGTCGTTCATATCATCACTGTGATAATCATATCATCCACATAAAAAAGGAGAATGATATAACCATGATCTGTCTAGCGATTAAAGAGAGCTGAATTATAAGCACTGGATGTGATTCATAGTTGATGAACAATGGCGCTGAACTTCTCAAACCGTGCTCGAATAGCCTGTTTAAAACCATATAATCCCTGATGAAATTTACATACCTGATAAGGAGGATGAGGGTAGCCAGATAGATGCTTCATGTAAACTTCTTCAAAAATGTCACCATTTTGAAATGCATTCTTCACATCCATTTGAAGTAGTGTCCATTGACGAGAGGCTGCAACAACTAATAAACTGAGAACTGAAGTGCATTGGGCAGCATGGACAAATTTCTCTTCATAATCAATCCCAAAGTCTTGAGAGAATCCCTTAGAAATGAGACAATCCTTATACCATTCAATATATCCAACAGATTTCGTCTTAATTTTGTAGTTCCATTTGCACCGAATATCAGACTTGTCTGGTGGAATATCAACTAAATCCCATGTATGGGCTTTTTCAAGAGCATGCAATTCTTCAACCATAACTTGATGCCAAACAGGATTAGAACTAGCCTCGGAGTAAAATTGAGGTTCATATAGAGTAATAGTAGTAGAAAAATAATAAAAATCTATAAGTTTAATAAGAAGTTCTGTCATCCTAGTAGAACAATGAAGAGTAGAAGGATTACCTGAAGAATACAGAGTGCTGGAGGTGTCAATGAAATATCCATCAAGTTGTATAGACAGTGAGAGATCGGTTATATGAGAATCATATATGGGAAGCACATCAGAGTCATCATCAGGGAACAAGTCAATAGTGCTATCCGTAAAGAGGATATGGGGTGAAGAATAGATAGACTAAAATTTAGAAACAGAAGAGAACATTTTGTCTTCCCAAAATGTGACATGACGAGATATACGAAGGCGATTGGAGATGCAGTCCCAACATCAATAACTTGTATGTTCAATGTCATATCCTAAGAAACAACAAAATCGGCCGAAGAAGTACAAAGCAAACATAATCGAAAACTTTAAGGAGGTTATAATTGAAAGATGTACCATGGAATTGATTGATTGATTGGCTAGGAGAGGAGATGGGAGTTGATTAATGGTATAGACACTCGTAAGAGCAGCTTCTCCCTAGAAACGTTCTAGATATGAAGAAGAGCACGAACGATATTTTTTTGAGATTTTCATGGACAAGAGCGATAACAGATAGTCCTATTTCGGTTAAGAAATGTAAAAAATATGAATCTCTATATTCCATGGCATTTTCAATTTGGAAAACATTAATGGGACAATTGAATTGAGTCTTAACCACATTAGCAAAAGTTTGATCAATGGAGGAAAATTCAAATCGATTTTTCATAAGATATAGCCAAATGTAACGAGAATAATCATCAATAAAAATCATAAAATACTTTGAACCACCTATAACAAGAGTAGGAGATGGACCCCAAATATCATAGTGCACGAGGTTAAAGTGGGAAGAAGAAGTTGAAGTACTATTATTAAAAGATAATATTGTTTGTTTTCCTAACTGACAAGACATGCAATCAAATTCTTTATTTGAAATATGACTTAAATGACCACTAGATGCTAATAAATGTAAACGACTAAGAGAATGGTGCCTCAACCGAGAGTGCTGTAGGTTGAGAGATGAAACATATGAAGTGGATGTTGTAGAATAATGCGTGGAGAGGTCTTGAGGAAGATGAAGACTGATGGGTTCAAACAGACGACCAATTTTACAACATATCTCAATTATCTGACCAGTCTGCGAATCTTGCACAAAATAACCAGAAGTAGTAGTTAATAATACATTAAGACCGAGTTCATATAATTGGCCAACAGATAAAAGATTTAGAGTAAGTTTGGGAATGAGAAAACTGTTAGACACAAAGAGATGAGGAAGCAAAATGTGACCAATATGATTGAGGGTCATAAAAGAGTCATTAGCAGTTTGAATGACAGGTAGATTTGGTGGAACAAATGTAGAAGTAAACACACTAGAGTCGACAGTCATACGATGGCAATAAGCAGAATCAAAATACCAAGAAGCAGTACATGATATAGTTGAAGAGGAAGAGAAGTTACCAAATTGGGAAGCTATGGATTGAAGTAGGGATGCGAGATTCTGAATAGGGTGAGAAAGGTTCTAAATAGGCTAAAGAGAATGAGGTTGTTCAGTATCACCCTAATCATTAGAAGCTGTAGCAGAAAGAGACTGACTGCCATTGAAGAAGGGATTGTGAGTAAATCACCGATTGGGACAGTCTCGTTCAAAAAGTCCAGAACTAACTTTACGGAAAACTCTGCAATGCCGTATGAGACATTTGAGTATCGGATGGACAAACAACTTACAGTAATTATAGAACTTCGGTGAAGGATTACCCAAAGGAAGTGAAATAGTGGCAATGATTATATTTGTAGTGTGTGTCTAACCAGTAGAGTGTCAGGTTTCTTCAGAAATAAGCTTGTCAATGGCAGAGTCCCGAAAGAGAAGTGGATTTTAATGAAGCAATGAGGTGCGAGTGGGCTCAAATTTGTGATCAAGAGTCATAATAAATTGAATCAGCCTTTATTGATCTTTAAAGGTCGTGAATTTGACAGCATCGACATGATGCTCCTATTGCAATTCAGAGAGAGTCATTTAATCCCAGAGAAACTATATCTATGATTGAAAGACCATAATAGAATGGCCAGGCTCCTGAAGCATTTGATGGAGGGTGCAAATCAACTGATATTGATGGGATAAATTAGTGGCTGTATAGCGATGATCAAGAAAATCCAATAGAGACTTGGATGTGTTGAAGTGACCAAATTAGAGATTGATGGTGGGTCTAGAAGAGTTGCAGAACTAGGTAATAATCTTGTGATTTTGGCTTTCCCAATCTTCAAGTCAGTTAGCAAAATCTTCGTCACTCTCATTTTTGTGTTTGACTGGTTTAATGATAGTACTTGTAATATAATGCCAAAGTTTGGGCATTAGAGAAAATTGCACATAGCTTAGGCCCACAAGACATAATTATTACCATCAAGGATGATGCGAATAGTCGCCTGATTTCTCCATGAAGAAATGGTCGAAGTCTAAAATAGCGAATTTGCCATAAATCTGGAAAATAACATACAGGTCACTGAGATATATGAGAATGGTCCCGGAAGTTCCTGAAATTGTACAAAAGGGCAGAAGGAGGTTGATCTAGCAAACACACCCATGAGGATTTTCGAATGGCGTCGGTAGCCACTGAGGAGGAGTTTCGACGGTGGTAAACGGACGAGAAACAATCGAGGAGCAATTTGGTGGTGGCGGTGACCGGTAACTCGCCGGTGAGAGGGAACACCCAAAAACGAGGGTTGAAGAATTATGTGGGAGGTGAATTCGGGACTAGAGAGGGAGTAATCGATGATGAGAGTGGCAGAAATGGACTAGAGAGGGAGCCCCATGTGATCTTTACAAAGAAAGAAGCAATGGAATCAGAAGGATCATTCCACCAATCAAAAACATGAAGAGAAGGGTTGAGCTTAAATAAACCATCAACAGTATTATAACCTTCTCAAAAAAAATAAGTTAACAGAATGTGCATAATATTTAGATAGGAGAATCAATTGTTCCAAAGCTTATGAAGAGTCAAAGGAGGAGGCAAGCAACCATTACGTTGGTTAGAACAGCTAAGATAGAGTCGCACTTAATCCAAAGGTTTTGCCAAACCTCTATCAGCGACAATCTCAATGACAAAAATAACAACATTAGCTCAGCAAAGAAAGAGCGTGTGTATATATACAATCATTCTCTTATGCATATGTCCGCATGAATTTTTTGTGCGGATGTATGCAATGTATTAGTACTTTGTCGTGTAATTTTAAAAAAAAAAAAAATTAAATATGACAAAGTACTAGTAGTTTGCGTGCATCCACACGAAAAATTCATGCGGACATCCGCATAGGAGAAAATTTATATATATAGTAATAGACTTCTTATTTTAATAGGGTTATTATTTTAATTATTTAATAATAAAATAAATTATTTTAATAAGCGGTGAGATGCTTAAAAATATTTTATATATATATATATATATATAATCAGTCGTTTTCTATTACAGGCATTTGCATGAAATTTTTCATCTGAATGCACCACCTATTATCGATACTTTATCGTATAAAAATAAAATACACGATAAGGTATCGATTCTCTACTATACATTCGTATGAAAATTTCGTTTAAACGCCCACAATAGAAAACAACTATATAGATTATTGTAATTTAAAACAAAAGAATAAAAAACAACTGAATAAATGAATAAATGAAGATTTGATCAAACAGTATGCTAGAATCCGTAAAATGACTAGTAAGCTATGATCACATGAATGATGAACCCCCAAGTCTATTAGTGATCCCGTGACCTTTTTTTCTTTCTTTTATCATCAATTTAAAAAGAAAAAAAAAACAATAAGAAAGAGGATTTTAGAGGTCTGTATTTCTTTCATCATGCATGCTTTAGCAATAACTTTTCTAGTTATTATTATATTTATCTTGCATGGATATTATTGGTCATTTTATTAATTAAGTTTTCATATCAATTTTATTCTTAATATCCAGTTTGAAGGAAAAAATGTATCTTTGATTTGAGAGATCAGTTTGATCTAGATGCATTATACATATCAAATTCAACTAAAAAAAAAAAAATACCAATTTGTGGAGAAAACTTGTGTATTAGTTAAAGACCTATTGAAAGTACATCATATGCTAAGATTTTGTTCTTAATTGTCGTGGTTCATCATAAAAACACAATAGATATTTTTAATTTTACTTGTAAAGTTAAATAGTTAATTTGATTTTACTCTATAATTACTAATTTTTCGCAATTTAAAATAAGATAATATTTACTTGAGGGAAAATTTTTAAAATTTCAAACCCAAATCGGAAACAATAACTACAATATCAGAATCACGTCTTTTACTATGACAATCACATAAATAAGTCCAAATCGGATGGTTTGGCGGTGAGGTTTTCAACGTTTAAAAAAAATACTTTGGAAGTATTTATTATATACTACAACTGACATGATCCAAGCCACACATGCAAGTCATACCAGATGGACGCGCCAGCAATTCTGAAGTCAAATACCTTTTTGACGATTAAAGTCGAATCATGCCCGACACCAAGTATTCGAGTTACAAAAGACTTAATGGGTTTGAGACACATAATTTAGGCCTTGTTACATGAAGCCCACGAAATTTTGGGGTTTTTATGCAAAAGGGACAATTTGAACATTTTGGGAAAAGTTGCCATATTTATTGACTTTTTGCTTTTAACCTTTGTAATGATGATAACCATTTTTGTTGACTTTGGTAAGCTTTTACAAGTTGCAACTTACACAAATATCTTACTTATGATATTTGTGTTAGTTAGGAAATGATTATTAAGGGCTTGCACTTTAAATAGTCATTGGGTAAGTTTATGATATTTTGGTCTTTTTACTTTTAAGGGTATTTTAGTAACTTACCTTGTACTATATATTGTAAATTTTGTCTTCCTTAATGAAGAATATACACCATTTTTGAAATTCTTCTTTAAGAATGGTAATGGCCAAAATTCAAGCTTAAGGGAGGGATTCCCCTTTGTTTCAGCTTCGACTTATCTAAGACTTGACAATCTTAATGGCGTCTCTGTGCTAGCAGAAAATAACAATGCAGTTCTCAAAGATAAGTTCTTTGTGGGTCTTCTTTGAAGCCTTGGAAGGATTTTGTTCCTACAAAATCATATCCGGGATTCTTAGGGTTCTATCCATTACATTGGGTTTGCTTGGCCTAATCATCCAAGTGAGTTCCTCGTCAACAACTCATTTTCTTTTAACTTTTATTATATTTCTAACGTTTTTTAATTAAACGGTTGACGACTGATTTTGGTTCCAGGGGTAATTCAGAAAAAAAACTACTCATCGAATAAACCTCCCCCAAACAGTGAATTTATTTGGTTATTTCGGAACCAAAACAAACTTAGCAAGTGATAAAGAAAACTCAAAGAAAATAAAGGATTTAACGTGGTTCGGGGGAATGGATACAACCTACATCCATAGATGCAAGGGAAGGAGAACTTTTATTGCCAGCTAGGGTCAAACCGACCTGTCTTATCTCTCTTTAAAACTAAGCTTTTTTGCTCTCTTTTACATGTTATGAAAATGCTAAAAATCGCTAGAAACTAATAGTTCAACCCCTAAAATCGAGTATTCATCCCCTTTATATAGTGCATATAAATCCACTATTACATAAACACGTGACACCAGCCACGTTTCCCTGCCATTATTGACCACTATCGAATGTTATGCTCATTAATTCGTGATGTTAGCCACGTTTCTCTGCTATTATTGCCCAATGTCACACGTTTTACCAACTTGTAAATATGTCATTATACTACTGTTACACATTCTGCCCATGTGATAGCCATTAATCTAATCACTCTCACGTCGTTTCGTGTGTCAGAAGCTTATATTATGCTATGTTCCCATCGCATCAACCTTAATGTAGGGTTTACGTCACCCGTACATAAGCACAAGATATGGCAAACCCAATGTATATCCTCAGGTCGATATACCGAGGTGATTGGTGTTAGATCCGTTTTCTCTCTTCTTTATAGGATCAGGTCGGTATTCCATCGTTTCTCTCTCTTTCTCTCTGCAACCCTTGATTGTTCTTGACAAGTGCTTGGAGGCTCATCAGCCTCCTTTACTTTATCGTTTCAAGTAAAGTTTCTTCAGGTGTATGTGACTGTGTCTCTGTTGGCTCACTCAATATTCCATTCCATTGGTTATAAGTATGCAAACATATCTAATGATAGCCTCGGGTCAGTCTTCGTCTAAGCCGATATTATTGAATTTTATCGGGTCGGTTATTCATCTCGCCTCGATCTCGGGTCATTCTGCCCGGCTTCGACCCTCAAAAGGACCTAGGGCTCCCAACTTGGTAAGTGAAAACCCTTTATACCAATCTTCATATTTAAAAGTTCCTCGAGTATGAAAATCACCATCAACATATGTCTCCTAGTTCATCGTATAAATGAGTTAGTGAGTTGATATCGGAAACTTCAATAATGGTGCGGTTGCCCTTCCGTCTTTGGATTTTGCCTCCTTAATGTCTACAATGTTATGTCTTTGGGTCATGAAAGTACCTGTACGGCCAAAAGATTCCTTTTTTATGATGATTTCCATCTCCACCGTCGGTTCGAATTTCTAGGATTTGTTAAGCCGCCCCTTGGAAGTTGTGTAACCATCATGAATTTCTTTAAATACCCATCACAGTATTCTAGGGTTTCTACCATTTTGTCTCCCGAGATGCCATATGTCGCGCACCCATGGCTTGCGCACCAAAAATAAAGACAGTCATATCCCAACATAAAAGTGGCTATAATCTCATCCTTTCATTCGAATTCAATGGGTGAGATCCTCATCACACGTGTCACGGATTTTTCCCTTTGCCTCAATCAAACGGTCAGAATCAACCTGAGCTGCCTTTTTAAAAGCTAATATACTCCATTTTCCTCTCTTAACACTTTGTCTTTTTCAAAGAAATTGCAAAAGACTTTATGTTTTCTGCAATTGCGAGCCTTCAAATCCATTTCAAACTTTTCAGCATCTTCCTCCATTTGAACAAGTACATCCTTTACCGACTTCACATCTCTTTGTTTATATTTATGCTTTTCAATAATTCTGGTAGTTTGCATGTGCTGGATGTTTGTGTTTGTGTCCTGGGTTTTTGTGATAATAGAAATATGAGAGGTGGGTTTACTTATATAGGTGTACTTCTGTTATTTATGTGTACATGCAGGTGTGTTTTTTCTGGGTTTTAGGGTAAAATGCGCATGTTTTTGAGTTTTTTGGGTGTGTTTGTTTTGGTTGTGCTTTGAAAACTTAATGTTTTACCATTGTTAGGGCACATAGAGCTTTTTAGGGTTAGTCACTTGGTAGGGATGATGATGATAACCCTAGATCTAATATGCTTTACTAACTGAGATTGTGAACTAACCTTCCACCTCGGGTCATACCTTGATAGAATTGTCAGACATCGAATCCTCCTCCTCCACTCCCCTTGAAACCCTGCCTAAAGCACACCCATACACACAACCATACACAGCACTAGACCTGAAAGTCCCATTGATTATGACACCACTATGTCTATCTCTGAAGAGGTCAATCAGTCTTATTACAAACGGGTACCCCCGCCTGAGACAAGCCACAACTGGATCGACTTCACAAACCTCGACATTGATCGGGCCTCGACAGTCACAGATGCTGACTTGGAGTAATT